>MNAD01000580.1:0-13428 GCA_001895945.1 Trametes pubescens | reverse complement strand
ATTAGAAAGTTTTCTATGTGGCGCCTATTTCAAAGCTAATGTTGGGTAAGTAAATTTTTCCCATGGGGTCGGATTGGCGTCACACGAGTTGGCAGGAAGGTCACCCCATAAGAAACGATTTCTTCGTTCCTCATCAATCGTAACCTACTCTTCAGCCCTAAACTCCTACCTCACATTCTGCAAAATCCACTCTTTCCCCATTGATCCCACTCCCAACACCCTCAGTTTCTTTGTCACGTTTATGTGCCGCCACATTGAGCCTCGGTTGGTCAACTCGTACCTTTTGGGTGTATGCAGCAGACTCGAGCCTTGGTTCCCAGATATCCACCGTGTTTGTTCATCTTAACTGGTCTCCTGCACCCTCCGTGGCTGTATGCGCCTGTACAGCAAACCGATTAGACGCAAGTGCGCCCTCCTCAAGGATGACCTTGCCGTTGTGCTTTCCCTTACCCCACCCGGTGCCCCATACAATGACCTGCTGTTCATGACCATGCTGTTCACCAGCTTCCATGCCCTACTGCATCTTGGAGAAATGGTCTGGCCTGACCAAGTCAGCCTTCACACCTACTGCAAGGTCACACTTCGGCACAGTGTCAAGGTCACAGCCGACACTTTCACTTTTTTCCTCCCCACCCATAAGGCCGACTCTACCTTTGAGGGCAACCGTGTGCTTGTGCAACGTACGCAGTCCTCACCCGACCCCTACGCTTTCTTCACCACCTACCTCGCTCGCTGCAACACCTCTTTCCCGTGCAATCCCGCACTGTGGCTGTGCGCAGACAGCACAATTCCCATTTGCGCATGGTTTATGAAGCGCCTTCACACTTCCTTCCCTGCCGACATTTTTGGCCATTCTATGCATGCTGGAGGTGCCACCTCTCTCGCTGTGGCTGGCATCCCACCTGCCATGATTTGAGCTATCGGGCGATGGTCCTCCGATGCCTGGCTCGTGTACATACACAAGCACCCGGTTGTCCTCGGAGTGGCTTTGTTTGATGGCCACGCACTGCACGATGGGCCTGCACCTAACCACGGTGTGCTGTCTGCAGTTTCCTTTTCAAATGCCTCCCCATGACTACGCTCTCACCTTGGTCTATGTTTTCCCCATCTCCCAAGTCACCCACTCTGTAACTTCATTCTCAAGTGCTTACTAATTTCCTTTTCTTTCTTTTACATTAGCCTCTTAGCATTCATATGTAGATCTTGAATTTGCAACATGCAGAGCGCCCCCCAGATGTGCGCATGAGTCTGAGGCCTCGCGCCAATGCCTCATTGTGCGCTGGGGTGCTTGTGTTCCCGCTATCCCACGTGACTGACCTCCTCAGCCACAAGAGAGCGAGTGCCAGTATTTTGACCCGATTCCTAAAGTGGAATCATAATCCTGTGTGATCTCACTGCAAACACAGTGGAACATCAAAAGAGCACAGACAAATGAATCAATGCTGATTAACAACCAGCCCAAGCCTGAAGACACACAGCTTTGTAATGACTTATAACAGTTATAGCATATAAGTTGATATGTTTATGGCCATCAGCAAAACACGAAAGTTCCTGTAAATTACTGGAAAATTCTTGGGGTGCCTGAAAGCTCCTGGACACCTGAAAATTCACTTTTTAGATGCCTTCAGTAAATTTCAGGGGCTCCAGACACCCAGAAGCAGGCCTGGTGCCATGGTCTGGCCTCCTGGAGCTCCTGCAAGCTCCTGGAGAGGGTCCTTCCAGCTCTCCAGGAGCCTCCAGACAGCCAGTAAATTTTGTGTTTTGCTGATGACTGCCCCTGCACCCATATAAATATCTTCAAGCCATAATAAATCTGTACTACACCACCAGGTGGCACCCATATGCCTGGCATACCCAGGCTGGCACTTGAGCCGGTACCTGGGCTGGTACCAGCTCAGTACTGGGCCATGTACCAGACACCCATACCCTTAGACAATACTGAAGCTATATTGTGTCCTATGTACTGGTTCAAACCCACACTCTGTACTAAAATGGCACTCATTTATCATTACATCAGTATGGTTGCTGGATATCCCAGGCTTGCACAAATGGATGGGGTTGATTCACATGCATGCCAAATTCACACATACTGGGGGTGGTAATCAACAGAAAGTGTCACTGCTTGAATAGATGGGAGTGCAGTATATTGAACACAGGAATATATAAGTACAATCTATCAACTGCCTGTGCTATGAGATAACCTTGATAGCTGCACATAGGTTAACCTGCGGGTGATCTAGACCTATACCTGCAGGTAAGCACAAATCAATGAGTCAGATCTAGAGCTGCATAGGTATCAGGGTACAGGTACCCATGACCC
This sequence comes from Trametes pubescens, assembly GCA_001895945.1. Taxonomy (NCBI): domain Eukaryota; kingdom Fungi; phylum Basidiomycota; class Agaricomycetes; order Polyporales; family Polyporaceae; genus Trametes; species Trametes pubescens. The sequence continues at coordinate 11,108 of MNAD01000580.1, read as the reverse complement.
ATAGACCTAGACCTAACACCCACAGGTGACCTAATAAATTACCCAGATCTAGGATAATCCTATTCATAACCTATCTCAACCTAGATAAGATATCACATAACAACATTATAAGCAGCAAAATATCGCCCAAAAAGCGAAGTCCAGCACTACAACAGACAGCTCAGAGAGCAAGGCAAACACAAGCAAAACATCACCAAAAAGTGAAGTCCAGCACTCAAAGATACAGCTCAAATGTTCAAGCAAGGCATAAGCAGACTTAGGCAAACACATACAGATGAGTTCACATCAACCACAAGAGTCACTGATATCATTGACAGAAATATAGACATAAAGCTAACACACCCCTACTAGTGAATCACAATAGCATGTAAAGCCACTGTATAGTGGCTGCACTAAAGCAGACAATCAAAGAATGGGAACGTGCTTCATTGCCATGGGGGTAAGACCAGGAAATACAGGGTGAGTACAAGATATGTACCTTCATTGTCATGGGGGTAAGACGAGGCAACAAAGGTGTGGGCATCTGGAACTTATACTACTGCCAGATCCAGTGAAGAGAATAGTGAACAAACAAGACCAAATGTTTGTCCCGCCACAATGGGGACCAAACTACATGGTGTAATCCTGGACTGGGGTTATACTCCTCCCCATCCTCCTCCTTCAACATGCGAGCTTGGGACACGGGACATGTCCAGTGCATCAAGGATGTGCAATGGTGTGCTGCATGGGTGCGACTTTTGAGAGGGTTCACAGGGAGCATGGTGGATGACAACTTGTTCAGGACGACCAGAGTCTGTAGACTAGAAGTAAAAACAAAATATGGTAGCGGAACAAAATAGTAAGAGAGCAGAATGAAAGTGTACGTTCCTGATGTGTAAAGCTGTGAGGTTGTTCTCTTGAAGGTATGCATCCAGCGCAGCGAGCTCCTTCACTTTGTGGCCAGGTAGCCACAAGTCCGAGCCGGGTCCATAGCCAAGCCAGCAGTCTAGGTACTGCCAGCCTCAGCCAACCGGACAGCGATCCAGAATCTTCTCGACATAGAACTCTTCTTCTCCGTCAGTGGTCACAAGGATGGTGTAAATAAACGCGAACTCTACCGGTCCCCGGTATCCCGCAAGTACTCTGGACCGGGCTTGATTGCTCGGCGTACTCGAGGGATGGTGGGGGGTGGTAGAATTCTACCCCCACCAGATGCCCAAGGCCCGAACCTTGGGGTGTTGTGCACGTATCTACAATCCATGATCTTATCTAATCTATAAGTGCCTGTCTGTGCGAATCCGAGAACCTCGGAGAAGCCTTTCTCCAGACCCCAGGACAAACATGTCCAAGCACCGATTTGTGTGCATAATTGTGTAGAACCAACAGGTTCTTACAGATGGGTGAGGGCATTGCCTCTCATTTGTTATTAGCTGATGAGCATAGTCAATGTGTCCACAGGGTTCACACCATTCCACCTCCGCTACGGTCAGACCCCTCACATTATACCTCCTGTAGAGGAGCCTGCAATGTCCACAATGTCCAGAGAACTGGGAGAGCCAGAGATGAAGGCAGCACTGGAGGCAATCCAACGCCTGGAGACTGACATTCTCGAGGCTCAAGACAACTTGCTCTTGGCTAAGGCAGCTCAGGCTACACATGTGAACCACTCTCACGGTGAAGAACCACACTACTCTGTCGGCGACAAGGTTCTCCTCTCCACCTTCCATCAACAATGCGAATACATGCAATGCGGTTCACTTTGGGTTGCAAAGTGTATGGTTCAATTCAATGGCCCCTACACAATCTCCTGTGTGCACCCAGACACATTATCATACCCCCTCAACCTTCTGGAAACCATGAACACCTTCCCTACATTCCACCCCTCACTGCTTTGCCCCTACCTCCTGAACGATGACTCCCTTTTCCCTGGTCGCGTGAACCCAGAGCCCAGCCCCATTGTGGGTGTTTGTAGCACAAGGCCTGCGAGTGTTCTGCTTGAGCAGCTCAATAATCTCAGCCTGCGGGACAAGGCCCAGGATGTTTTGCCCAAGATTTGAGAACAGTGCTGGTGCATATGGACTCCTCACTCAGTGAGTGATGCAGCCACGAGACGGTCAAGTGACCACATGAGAAGGCACAATCAGCATCCATGGACGTCGCTATAAGTAATACTATTAGTCAGATTGATCACAGGCTAGAAGCTGAAACACATACAAGGGATTGATAGAAAATCTAGCGCCATCTGTGCAAGGGGGTCACTGTAAGCCCACTCCCCGCGCGCTTACAGCTATTCCTTGTTGTGGCTTGTTATGGCTTTTTTAGACACTCGTCTTTTGCTTCTGCAAACCTTCATGTTGCGCTCTCTTCATTCTTACACACGCAATGCAAGGTATGCACTCACTTTACTCATGTATGCTACTTCATTCTTACACGCGCAACACAAGAAATGTTCCTGTTCTGTTTTGAGTGTGCCGGTACATGACCGGCTTATAGTCACCGGCCTGGAGCCATATGTTCTAGTAGTTGAGCAGATCCTTGACTGAAGCTTGAGGTGGGGACTCGGACGGATTTCAGGTAGGTTTTCAGGGCATTGTGCTGACTGGCCTTGCCACGGTGCGAGATTGAGTCGAACATGTTGCAAGTTGGCGGCTATGGGAGGGGTCGTTAATGAGCATCAGGAGCAGCAACAGTTGCACATAACATACCAATTTTACTACTCCTTGGGCACTTCACTGGCCCCAAGACAGATCAGATGCTGGTAAGAAAGTGTTAGCATGAGATCAAATCAAGGGGGTGAAGCCAGAGACGCACACCTTTGGCCTTCCCCTTGCCCTTCTTATCAGCAGAATCACCGGTAGCGGCGGCAGCAGCGACTGGGACATTCTTTGGCTTATAGTACTCCATCCACTCCTCGTGGGTGATGTCGACAGTGGTTTGGATCCATTCCTTTAGCCAGCCCTCATCCTGGAAGTATTGACACTTGTGTTGAGGGTGAAGGACTGACAATGAGGACTTGCTGGTGAATGTGGAGCAGTGGGGAAGAGCGCACATTCCGGTGTGTTATGTCAAGTTGACCATCTGCCCAGTGCTTGCTGACTTCATGTGCACAGGACACATTTCCGAGTGCACTGGAGGGTAACATGGAGGGGTCACACAAAGACGCAGGACCTGGATTGGAGCTGCTGCCACATGGAGCGAGCAACTGAGGAGCTGCTGGTATGGCACAAGTAGATATCAGACAGATGCTATAGCCTGGGGCTGGTTAGATCATACCTGTACTGTTCTGTGCACAATTGTACAGCATCTACATTGCAGGCAAGTGCAATGTATGTAATTACAATCCTGTACTAGTATATTGGGTGGTGGTAGAACACATACAACTGTGTTTCTCACCCAAAACCCGCAGAAACCCACATGAGGGTTGGGACCCCTGATACCCTTGGACCCGGTGCTTATTACCTGTACCCCCCGGAACCATTGGGTCGGCGGGTTGGGTTCTAAAGGGGTACAGCTCCAGGTTGGTACCCCGACACCTGGGGGTGGACCCCTGCAACACCCTATGTGTGGGGGAGCCTCCTGCACGTGCTGGGGTGGATGGCAGTGCATTGCAAGTGTTATGAAAGCGTGGGGTGTGCCACAAGACCATTCCACGAGGGAAGTGCTGTGAAAGCTCCGCACCACAGATGTGCAGAAACACTGAAAGTGCTGCACTGTGAAAATGCGAAAATGAGGCCCCCGGGTGGTGGCATGATAACAGGCACATCAGCGGTGTAGTTTACGCTGTGGGCTCAATCTGCACTAGGGTGGGGACGTGCTCGGCACCCGGTACACGACCACTTGAGTCTCAGGGCTGCTGTTAGGTGTGGGCACTGTCGTTGCATGATAGACATAGATTGAGTGGACACAGGCCACCTATGGTGTCAAGGTTTACAGCAGGGTGGCTTATGCACTGGCAGGGAAAAGTCATATGTTGTATGTGCCTGCATATCAACTCTCACATGTACTCTTCAGCCAATGAGTCTATTGACTGGTAGTATAAAGCTATTGGTCCCCTAGTCATCATCACTGTCATCAAGGATGTTGTCAGCACCACATGCAGTATGGATGAGGTAGGGGGAGAAGAACATGCACCCATCCACCCATCCACTGATTGTGTTTCACATCAGGAGGTTTATGAAAAAAAATTATCCATTTACTGCTATATGCCACCCATGGGTGCATGATAGGGTTGATGTGGTCTATGATAACCCTCTGGCTATGTGTTGATGCTCCAGGCAGCATGGGGGACAACATCTGGTTTAGATAGCACAAGCTGATGTCATTGAAGGTGAGCAGAGCAACCATGTAGGACTTGTACATCCTCATCCAAGTGGCATGTTCACCATGCACTCTACACACCTGCATGTGGAGGGTGCATGTGAAGGTTTGGTGGAGGGTAGACTTGATAATTTTGGGGTTATGCTGTAGAGCTAGTAAGTGCCTACTAGATATTGAAGAACAGTATGTTGAACCACTTATGAAATATTGTTCTGCAGTCACTAGAAAGTAGAATAGCTTCCACTGTGCCTTGTCCTGAGCTTGGACCATGCCAAAAGGATGATTTGAGGGCACCTTGGCTATAAGTCTCAAGTACTCCTGATGGTTGATCATGATCTTTTGAGGAATGAGGAAACTGCCAAGGTTGATCTTGTCAACACTGAGGTTGCACCACCAAAGTGCTAGCAACTTAAGGAAGGCAACATAGTTCAATTGCCAGTTGCACACTTGCCAATATTTACTGAGGTGTGCTTTGCCAGTTCATACCCCCACGTGCTCAAGAATGGCAATCTGCAAAGCTTGGACATCAGTGGGAACTGTCTTGTCCTCATCATTGGATAAGATGAGGATGGGCAAAGCCCTACACCAGCCTGAGACAGGGGCGGACACTTGGTGGTCCACAGTGGAGATGGTGGTGGGAGCCCTTTCCACAGGGAGTGAGGCCTGGTGGCCTATAGTGGGGACAACAGCAGGACCCTTCTGGCATGGACCATTGCCAGGCAGTCTGTGGCAGGGAGTGAGGCCTGGCAATCTATAGCAGGGACAGTAGTGGGAACTCTTGCAGAGGGGTGGCCTTTATGGGAGGAGATGGGGATGCACGAAGCGAGTGGTATAAGGGAGTGGTGCATTGCCATAAGGGCTGATCTCTGACACGAGATCACCCATTTTGGAGTCCTCCTCATCAATGTCCATGTAATTGTCATTTGTGTTGTCATTCTTGTCAAAGGCTACTATACTATTGCCTAAGGCTGCACATAGGTTTAGGTCAGTGTGCAGGTAACATTATCAAGATCCACAATTTTATGATTGATGAGGAACGAAGAAATCATTTCTTATGTAGGGACTTTTCTGCCAACTCACAACACCTCAATTAATGCCCATGGGAAAATATTTTGAAACTCCACTAATCAGCCATTAGTTTGGAGATAGGCACCACATGCATCCTTCACTTACAAAACCTGGGTTAGGGTTCCCCTCCATTAGGAATTTTAGGGTTAGGCACTAGTTCACTGCGCACAGCCACTCTGACCATCTGTTAGTCAGACTCTAATGTGCCCCAGTGGGTGCCTGTCTAACCCTAGGCTGCACTGCATACCTGCTGCTTTGTTCATGTTCAAGTACAGACTATAGTGTGAATTCAACAGACCTATAACACACTATGTGGCATAGTATGACAGTATTACACTATTCACAATGTACTAGTAGTGGTAAAGAGATTATGATGATTCCTGCTACAAAAGAGCACCAATTGACTATCAATAAAGGTATCCCATGCACACATAGGACACAATATGGTGCCATAATGTCTGACCTTCTTGTCTTGTATTGAGGGTAGTCACTGGGGTGATTGAAACCTCACATTTGTGCATTCTAGCGTGAATGAGGAGGGTCAAGCTGGAGTATTTCCTGCTTTTATAGTCCAGTTTGACACATATGCAAACCACGATAGCACAATGTGATAAAGCTCATTAAGAGCTTCCTGATGATATATTATATGTGCCATTTGGATAGGAACTGAGGATACAGCAGGGAAAATACTGCCCAAAAGTGGCTGCTTTCAAAAAATCTGTTCAAGTACCATGGGTGCTAGTAGTTCGTGCTGGGCCAGCACAATATACTAGCGCCCATTGGACTTCACCAAATCGCGCTCTGGGCGCTTATTCACTGACAGGATCAGGCTCTGTGAAGCCATCTTTAAATGAGAATGATTGCCCATTTGTGCGCTACTGGACTAATATTAACCCTCAAAATCAATTCCATTGTATAGATCTCAGCAAGCTAATTCCAATGATATACATATGAGCTTTATTCATCGAGCAGAGTACTGCAGAAAACACGATTTACTAGCTTTTAACAGCTTTAATGAGAATTACTGCTTCTATGCTGTTTGAAGACTATACTATATCATAGCACTGTGTCAATACAAAATATAATCCTACCCTATTCACTGAGCCTGTCACAGAGAAAACTCATATAGATGCCATCAAAACTGACAGAGATATGAATATAATCATCCACCATCACCTTTTTCTTATACTATGATAATGTATGGCATCTGTTTGTATGACAACACCACCACTATAACATCACCACTGTATAGAGATCAACAATCTGCATCCAATGGTATATAATCCTTGGGCATCTGATGACTATGTCAGGCTACAGGTGCCCATAGCAGATTGTGGCACTAATAGAATTGTACTTTACCCATATCTTATTATATTGTGACCATGTCTTTCATTACTTTGCACCGATGAATTCCCCTTGTCAGTAGCTTCCTGGTGATATATCATTCATCATATTTGGACCAGTGGAAGCTGAGATATTGTAAGAACCCGTCGGTTCTACATGACTATGCGCACAAATCCGTGCTGGACGTGTTCGTCCTGGGGTCTGGCGAAAGGCTTCTCCGAGGTTCTTGGATTCGTGCAGACAGGCGCTTATAGATTAGATAAGATCATATATCTTAGATAAGCGTACGACGCCCCAAGGTTCGGGCCTTGGGCGTCTGTGGGGGTAGATTTCTACCAACCCCCACCATCCCTTGAGTATGCCGAGCAATCAAGCCCGGTCCAGAGTACTTGCGGGATACCGGGGACCAGTAGATTTCGAGTATACTTACACTTTTTTTACTCTAGCCGCGAGAATGAATCTTTGTTCTAAGCATCAAGAGAGCTCGACCTCACCACATCATCAGAACTCTGGACGCCTTACGACAGCGTCCAAATATGGACTCTTCCATTCCTTCCGGGAGCAATAGTCGCCCTGAGTGACCTGTCAGCAACCAGCCTGGTTCCTCGCAACAGCCAGCATTGAGTAGTGCCAACACGCCACCCAATGCGGAGACCGACCTTGATGTTCAACCACCACCACCCAGTGGCGACCCCGCACGAAGCCTCGTGCCTAGCCCACCCCGAGCTCCACAAGCAGCTCGGGTACCCTCGCCGTGTCGTAATACGCTAGAACCGGAAGGACCACGCGCACCATCGCGCACTGGGTCTGTACGCTCCGCGCCCGGAGTACTCCCGCAACATGGGGAACCTGCACCAGCACCTCCTCCCGACGCTACACGTCCTAAGTCGCCTAGCGACCTCACTGACGATCTGAATCGGATTGGAGGCGACTGGGAGGGAATTCGACAGGATTCGCAGCAGCGACAGTTGATCCAGCCGGCACCGGCTCTCCGTATCCTGGGATTCCTGCACGATTCCGCGCATCAATACAAGCTCCTACGCGAGCAAGTAGTCCTCGCAGAAGCCAAGGTCAACGAACAGTTGGAGCTGTTCACGAAAGAAGCAGAACTCCTCGCAGAGTTAGAGCACGAGGAATCCCCGAACACGGGCCCTTAGGATAAGGCAACCGACGTCGCAGATGCGACTCAGGTGGAAGCCCACCTATTAGGTGCCCCACCAAGTCCCACACCTAGCGAGGTGCATCGACAAAGGCTCGAGGACGATCAAGTCGAACGGCTTCGCCGTGCGGGGCTCAGTGAGACGAAGCCCATCGCGGGCCCTTCACATGCACCTCCACCCCCGCCGTCTCCAATTACGCCCGTACCCAATCGGGCTATTCCGCCACAACGCAACGTGGCATTTGGGGCACTCCAGCCCTCCAACATGACTGCGCCGCCTGGCTGGGACCAGTATGAGTCCGCCTCACAGGCACTGTATCGAGACCGCACCCCGGTCACCTCAACGGCGAACCCACGTCAGTTCGCACTACGACCATGTCGGTCCCTTGCACCTGGCACATCTGCGCATCCCGGCCTCAGCTCGGTACCCAAGCATGACCCAGAGCGGTCACATGAACTCGCATACACCGGTCCAAGCTATGGACCTCGTGACACCCGAGAAGTTCAACGACTTCTCGGTATGATCAACAAGATGGTCGGGGAAGAACCTACCTCCAGCCCACCGGCTTATCTGAAGGTCACTAAGATGACACTGCTGAAGCCGTATAACGGCAAGGATGATCTCGACACTTTCGAGATCTGGTTCCATAACCTCCTTGAGTTCTTCCGCACTCTGCAGATAACAGGTCCATCCATGGACAGGGATCAACTTAGGATCCTAGGCGACTGCCTATCGGAAGACACCACCACTTGGATGTACAGCTCTGTACAGTCTCCTTCTCGCAAACAGTGAGAATGGCTATTCGAGTAGGCTATAGTCGGCTTATTCCGACGATTCATCCACCGAGATACCCATCTCCAAGCCGCCCAGCAGTATGATAACCTGCGTTTCGAAGTGAGCAAGGGCGGAGTCACCGCGTTGTACGAACACCTTTTGTATATTACCGAGAAAATGTGGGAGAAGCCCACTGCATTCCAGCTGAGGAACAAGTTTATCGAAACCTTGCTGATAAGCTATGAGCACACACTCACTGTAGTCAACGGATTATCCGTTCAATACAACAGTTTAGCCGAGCTATATCAAGCTGTGCTCGACCTCGAGCAGAGTTCACGCGAACTTCACCAACAACGTCGCACACGCGACAGTACTGGCGGCCTCACAGTGTCGGCATCGCTGAATGACCATCGCGTCAACAAACAGACGGGTACTCAAGTATGGAGACCCGTTCCGTCTGATCCATTGCCTAGGATGTATCTGTCCACGGTGAAAAGGTTGGGCCCCCCACGTGCGACCCAAGGTCGCACCGATCGACCTCGACCCAACCCGGGTCAGGTTCCCTGGCCGGCAATTAAGCCTGCGGCCACCGAAGCGGCCTCACAATGTTTCTCGTGTGGCAGGATTGGCCACTTCGCCTCGGACCCCTCGTGTCCCAACTTCGGCAAGAAGACCAATGTTGGTCAGCGCATGTTTGCGCAGCGAGTCATAGATGACACCTCAGATGAGGAGCACCCAAAAGCTCCTGCTGAGAGCAGTCAGGTTGAATCCGACCCAGTAACGACAACTGACCCAGTTGAGGACGAGCATCGACTTGTTGAGCAGACCAAAGTGGTCCAGGACCTGCCCCAGTCTGAATACAACTTTATCGGCTCGCAGTATGAGTCCAAGGACGAGCGAGTCCAATCGGACTGGGACGAATATGAGTATGATCACACCACGTATGCCGCTAGTATGCGGATAGAGGCATTGGCCTCAGGAGGTTTGGCGAACAAACCTCGAATACACAGCATGGCAGTGGCCAACGAACGCGGAATGCGTCACGTGTGGATCTACAACGCAAAAGTCCGGAAGATCGAGGACCCCGCAGCCCAATCCAGATGGGTTCACAAGTCCCAACGCGCGCTATGTGCGGAGATACCAATCAATGGTATCAAAGTGCTAGTGCTATTTGACTCAGGATGCACCACGGACTCCATTATGCCGGAGTTCACGTATCTTTGCAAGGCGGGCAGAATCGATCTGCAGGAGCCAGTGGGCCTCCAGTTAGGGACTAAGGGTAGTCGTACAAAGATCAACTTCGGGGCGCAAGCCGAAATTGCGATGGGTTCGGTGCGCAATGCGCATTACTTCGATGTAGTCGACATTGACAAGTACGACGCTATACTGGGAACAGTATTTTGTCATAAGTACGGCATCGTACTTGACTTTGCAAACACCCGCGTATTGGTCAGAACACAGAGTGTCCCACTCTTCAAGGAGGAGGCAGCGTCCTCTAAGATCACTAAGTGATCCTTCCGGGAGCCTATCAAATGGGTCCTGGAAAACAGACAAACTGTCCAATAGGGCAGCATGGCAACATCCACAAAAGTGGAACCTCCCCAGTCACGCTATGCAAGACCGCATGGGTTGTCGGAAAGGGGAGGGGACGGCGATACCACCATAGTAATTCTGGTCTGACATCAAGGGCGAGCAACTACTAGCTCAGCTCCTGTAATATCAGAGCGAATGGTACCGACAATGCATTCATCAAAGGGTCCACGCAGAGACCGTTTTGGATTCGAAGACCCAAATGGGGTCAATGAGCTACTGGATCGCATAGCACGCGACCAGTGGGAATACGAAGAGATACGACAATCTCACGTTGGTTTCGTCATCAACGATGACAAGGAGAAGGAGATAGCGAAGCTTCGCGAGAAGTGGTATAAATCCACTGAGGACATCATGCATCCTGCGCCAGAGGAACTTCCTCCATTTCGGGAGGTGAATCACCGGATTCCCTTCATCGACAAGAAGAAGATATACCAATATCACCTTCCACGGTGCACCAACGCAATCAAGGGTGATCTTATGGCAAAGATAAACCGCTATGTCAAGGCGGGATGGTGGTGGCCTGCCACGGTAACGCAAGTGGCACCACTGTTGTGCGTGGCCAAGAAGAATGGCAAACTGAGAACAGTAGTCAATGCTCGACAACGGAACAACAACACGGTCCATGATTTGACCCCGTTCCCGGACCAGGACCAGATCCGTATGGATGTAGCACGAGCGCGATATTGCTCTAAAATAGACTTGTTGGATGTGTACGAACAAGTACGCATCGTGACAGAAGATATATGGAAGACCACTTTCGCGATGCCCTTTGGGACGTTCATCAGCGAGGTCATGTAGCAGGGCAATACGCAGCAGCTGTTGTAACCAAATACTGTTACGAACCATTTATCCGCCGTGACCGTTTTGCATAAC
>MNAD01000579.1:0-18079 GCA_001895945.1 Trametes pubescens | reverse complement strand
TTCCGATACCTTGTGGCTGAACTCTATCGAAAGAACTAAACAGGACCTGATGAGACCGTATAAAGAGTCGAAACAGGATGGGTTGGAGTTTTCTCCATCCCCTGTTGTCCTATTCGCCTCCCCACTCGTCGTCGTCGTCGCACACCTCGCTTCGCTCGGTGTGCTCCCCTCCCTAACCCTAACCCTAAAGGCTGAAGAGGCAGACCAGCAGCGACAACGCCTGCCCCTAACGGCGGGTTACAGGCTGGGGAGCTCTTGAGGATGTCGACGATGCGACTCTGCCATGTCTCCTCCATCAGGGCTGTGACGCTGTAGCAGGCCCAAATGTAGACTTCGGGAAATATCTGTGGGCGCAGGACACATCACATCAGCGATCACATTATGACCGACAGAAAGACAGAAACTCACATTGGCAATCAGGGCCACAGTACGCTCCCGCAGCGGATCCACAACGTCAGCGTGGTCACCCAGCCGGATGATGGGCTTCACAACGTCGAGGTAGAAGCGGTCCCCGGAGCGAAGCTCAGGCTTCATGGAAAGGAGGTCGTGCATGATGACGATTTCGTGGCGCTGGTACGTATAGTCGGCTGATGTGATCTGCTCAGCAAGACGTTCGTGGGGGAGCTGGTGTCGAGATCGGCGAAACAACTTGCGACTTGTGTCCTTGGCCTTTGGCGTCGTCGCCCACGCACCAGCCACGGTGCCAGTGAGGATGCCGTTCTGCGCGATGTGCGTCTTAGCGTCGTCGCGCATATTGTGAGATATGGTGTTGTAACATTGCGACTTGACGGCCGTCAGGCACTGTCGGCCGCCACCGGTGACACGGAGAGACCGCTCTAGCTTGCGAAGAAGGGGGAGGAGGGGCTTCATGATTCCCCGCGCCTGCCACTGCCCGTAGGTACCGCTAAAGAAATGGGGGTAGCGGTCGAATGAGGTGTCGGTGTCGAGAGAAGCGGCGGATGGAAAGAAGTGGGCGTGGTTGAACTCGTCGTCACTCGCGCCGGCGAGGTAGTCATCAGCGCCATGGAGCTCGAACGCGGGGTCGTCGTCAACAGGGCGGTGAGTGCCACGAAAGAGATCCTGTGTTCGCGTGAGGTCTTGGTAGAGGGCGCAGTAACTGACGCCTTCGGGGGGCTCGAACGCGAGACGACGATGGGCGCGGACACCGTGCTTGTCGTAAATAGGGATCTCCCTTCCGGCAGCGTCCACGACAGGCAGTGCAATGAGGTCTTCCAGCGTGAGTCTTGTGTGACCATGTGGAGTGGAGTAGACGGCGTGATGTGTGTTCAGAATGGTCTGAGGGGGAATGTCCTCCCAGCTTCCGACCGGGAATGCGCTAATGGCGAGGGTAGGGACATATATCAGCAGAGGACGATTTCTGTCTCCGACACCGGTGGAGGTTGGACGGTACGTACGTGTAATGAAACGCGTAGGCCAAGGACATCCGGGCGACCTTCGAGTAGTCCGTCTGCCTGTTCCAGAAGTGACGTTCGTCGTCGCTGGCCCCGATCAGGGTGTTCTGGCCGTACTGGATGGTGACTGCGAGAACGCGAGAAGCTTTGAAGATGCCGTTGCGGTATGAGCGTGGAGCAAGCTCAAGCCACGATGGATAATGCTCCCTAATAGCGTCGGAGAGCTTCTTGTACTGCTCGAGCCGCATCTCGAGAGGTCCCTTGGTACTAGAACGGTAGAGCGTAAGCAAACGTAGTCCGCGCAGCGTTAAACCGGGCGACAGAGAGCAGATCAGCTCTGGCGCTGAGCCCTCCCAGTACAGGTAGGGGAGGGGAAATCGCTGCAGCAGGTGAATGCCGGGGACAGAGATGCAGTAGTGTCTGACGCTTGCCGCAGCGCGCGGCAGAGATACAGGGCGCTCTGACGCCGCGGGTGCAGAGAAGAAGGGCGAAACCGGAGAGGACTCACATAATGTTTGTCGCATCGTTGAAGAGGTCGGCGTCATCGACATTTGGGTACTTCGGCGAGATGATGTGGGCCCCGAAACCGGTCTTCGCGAGCATCCATGAGATCATGGCCAGTAGAATGCGACTGTCCCGCGGAGACATGCGCGCGTACTCGGTAGAGGGCTTGAAACCGTGAGGAACGGGACAGCCGATGTCTTCCATCGGTGCCATGACCAACCAGACGTGGTCGCCAGCGTTCGTTACACCGAAGTACGCGATCCTGCCCTCGACAGGCATTCCAATAGGAAGACGGTCGCCTCGGAAGTCCCAGTTGCGGCGATCGGGGCGAAGTGTGAATCTCCAGTTCGGGTCGTGAGCAGCACCAGGGACACCCAAGTTCGGAAGAATCATGGCGATTCCGGCTTCCGCCGCGACCATCTGCTTATAGTCGAGTCGAACCTGTCGTCCCAGACAAAGGTCAGCATCGGTTGGCCCGCGTTCGGGGGTAATACACGTACCTCCTGCCTCTCCCACGCCAGGTTAGGGTCATCCGACGGGATGATGTACGCGCGGTCGATCTTGAGCCGGTTCTTGGAATGTAGGAGGCGGATGGCTGCGCGCGTGTTGTTCGTGCTGTGCCAGTGGTAGAGCTGCGAGAGGTATACCGTCTTGACCGGCAGGGAGTCGTACTGACGTCGGCTTTCAGCTGCAGAAAGGGACACCCTGGAGATGCCGGTCGTGAGCTCTTCCTGCGACATCCCATCCTCGACTTCAAGGGTCGGTGGGACCGCCCTCTGCTCGTAGTCGAGAGCGTCGATGAGGTTGGCCTCTGGGTCGTAGAAAGCGGTAAGCCCGAGCGCGTTTCTGTTTCCGTCCCCGTTGTTGCTGTGTCCTGAGTCCGACGCCTCCTCATCACCGTCTCTGCCATCCTCCAGCTCATCAACCACCTCGCGCGTACTGAAGTTGGACCAGCGGTCAGAGGATCTAATGAGAAATGTACAAAGGTCAGCGGAAGCTCAAGACGTCACATGCGAGCTGTATCGCTCACCGGTGTTCCTCGTACCACCTGTTTGGCTCATCTATGGACGGAGAGCGGGGTGCATCCGGAGCGAAGAGCATGGCGAAGGTCGCAGGAGAGCCGGGAGCGTTGATGGCAGGGGACGGTGGCGCAGGAGTGGAGAACCGGGTGTCGTTGTCCCGTGAGGAGGAGGATGAACGGTCGTCCAAGCCGCGGGGAACGAAGAGGGGCTCATTGAGAATGCGAGACTCCTCTTCGGGCAGGTGCACAGGCGTAAAGAGCCGGGAGGGGTGTCTGGCACCAGCGGGGGTGGGGCACCCGTAGATGTCACCATCAGCTTCGAATGTGTCGTCGTATGCCCTGCCGTCGTAGTCAACGTCAAAGTCGAGTGCATTCCTGACAGGTTCTTCTAGCTGAAGATTGGGGCGGCGAGACTGGAGAGATCGCTCTGTGGGCAGCTGCAGAGGAGGTCGTCGTGCAATACACCGCGGAGGAGGGAGGGGTGGGTGTGAGGAACGGTCTTCGTGCTCGTCCTCCTCCTCGTCGGAGAAGACTCGACGACGGAGGCCGCTGAACTCGCCGCCTTCAGAGTCGTTGGTGGGGGCTAAGTAGACGCTATCGTCTGAGCGGTGGGCTGAGTGGAACTCGCCAGCATCGTCGGAGTCGTAGTCTGTCTGCGGCATGGTGTGAGGGAAGAAAAGCAGCAGACGGAGAGGATGTGGAGGATTGACCTATCTGCAGCTCCTGGCCTGGCTATGTCTGCGTGATTGGGGGCCTGGTGCGACGGCAGTGCAGAGACGGCGACCTCAGACTGCCGGCGCAAGCCTGGCGGGATGGTAGCGCTCAATTTGGAACTCCCTTTTCAGCCGTGTGCGCGACTAAAAGCGCGGAGTATGGATCGAAACCGACTAAAACTCTGAAACTGTGGCTGTGGGCGGGTGAAGTCTAACCTAACAGCGACGATTGATGATCTCGCGAGGGCGCGAGCCTCTACATTTTGAATGCACGCGACCCCCGGATCCCGGAGCCGTTCCAGTGAGGAGACATAAATACAATGGTACTGGGCATATGGCGTACATGATTGTGGTTGGATCATTGCAGTGGTAAGGAGAACACAGAGCTAATGAGCGGGAAGCGAAGAAGAGGAGCGCACTACGGCGCGGCAGGGAGTGTGGGCACACAGCACCGCTGAAACGAGACCGAGACGGGATACAAAAACTATGGCAAATCATAGCGTCACACGCAAGCACGGCGGCCCCATGATGCTTGAGATGCATCTTGAGCGCATAAACGACTGCAATGTCTAACGGCAACAGCCGCGCACCGCCCGCCGCTATCTGCCCGCAGACTGAGAATACCAAGAGAGAGGTGTTGATGCTTCAGCTACGAAGCCGCGGACGGCGCTGACTGAGGCGCGGTCTCTGACCCTGCACCACGTAATGAGCGAAGAGGGCGCAGTTAAGAATTTGCGAGCGACGCGGACATACCGGGTGGCGCGATGTCTGGCGCAATTAGGCTGATTGTCGGTTCCGCACAGGTTGCAACGTCCTCCGGCCTATGCAACAGGCTATCTTGGGGCAGCCAATCAGGTGCGGAGGGAAAGGCTAGGCCACCACGGAGGACTGTGTGGCTCTGGGGCCCAGTTTGGTCATTCCTGGACGTGTGCTCGCAGACGGCGCGATCAAAAAGCGCGAAGGAGTCTGGGTCTCTTGCAGCGTACTCCTCCACTGTACGATACGCACGTCGGTCCGCAACACCATCAATGGCCAGAACGTGTGCTTGCGGCACAGAAGTGAGGGCGGGACGGGGCATAACCCAGGGGCGTCCGGTGGACTCCGGGTGCGCCTCACGGTACACGATGCGGTTGGCATTAAAATCGATCGCCTGCGTCATGATTGCGTGAGACGAGGGTAGAACGATGACGTCGCGACCTCACCTCAAGAAGTGCGTTGAGCGCGTTTGCTACACGGCTATCCAGCTCTTGTGGAGCCCCCGGCGCGGCCAACGTGGATGTCATGTGTCCGACATGAACCACGAGTCCCTCCATCTCGCGTCGATACACCTCTGCCTGCGCATGCTCCAGGGGCTGCTCGTCCACAGGTCCGAGGGGCTGAAGGGGCTGTTCAGGAGCGGCGATCGCGGACTGCGGCTGAGAATCAGAGTCCAGCGGTTGGGAAATGTCGCGGATGTCGACGTCAGCGAGAAGATGGAGTATTGCGTCATCCCAGTTTTGCCAGCGGTATGCCTGCGGGTCCGCGAGAGGTGGACGTGAAAGTGTCGTGAGGAAGTCAAAGAAACGAGCCCGGAGCTGTCGCGGGGCGGGATGCAACCATATGGCGCGTCCCCAGGTCGTTTGAATCTTGAACAGCGAGTGAAGGTGAAAAACAAGGCCGCGCGTCCGCGACGGTGTTGCACGATTCACATGGTGGTGCCACGCGGTATCTGTAAGGCGCAGCGCACGAAGGCAGGGATGCGCCGCAAGCGCGTCGGAAGATATTAGCTCAAACGCCACGGGGTGTCGCACATAGAGCTCCGGGTTGATGCGGTCGAAGTCGCCCCTGCCTGACTGGCCTGAAAGAGGTGGCAACACGTCGAGGAGTGCCATTGCCGTTGTGGAGATCGTCTCGGTCAGCTCCGGGCTGCACCCTTCTGGATAGAGGTCTGGAAGGGGACTGATCATCTCCGGATGGCCTGGGCGGATGGCCTGTTGGCCAAAGCGCATAAGGGTGCTTGCCGACTGCCTGAGAATGGCATCAGCGCGCGTGAGGTCAGATGTGCTCACGACCTCGTTGACGGCTTTGAAGAGATCGAGGTTCGAGAGGACAAAATTACACAACTGCGAGCGCGCGTTGAGCAAAATCATGGCGGTGTGTGCCACGACACGATTTACCTCGGACGGAATCGCGTCGACCTCGCTCTCCGGAAACCTTCCTGAGCCCTGTAAGAGCACAACCAGATAGTGGGTGAAATCGCGGTAGTGCCGGTCGTTGTCGTAAACGACCGCATCGGCGCGAGGGTCGAGCAACCTTGCAAGCTACGATGAGAGTCAGCCGGGCGCACAAGAATTGGTGACGACAAGGGAGAAAGTATGTGAGAGCTGCCGGTGCAACTTGACGGCCGCCGGAGAGGGTTTAGGGTCCGATGGCCGCCAGAGACGGTTCAGGGTCTGATGGGGAACGGACCTGCCGTCGTCTCTGGCGCGCGAGCTTGTAACATTAACCGATAGGAATGCGGACAACTCACCCAGCGAACGGCGACGGAGATGTCGGAAAAGAGGTAGGCATGTTGACGCAGAAAAGAGACTGTTGGGAGCGGGAGGTTGATAGCGAAGCCATCGTGCGCTATGCGCTGCATCCAGCGTAGCTTGTTGAGCGCGTACGAGCTGGCCTGAACCTCGGCCGCACTCAAGCCAGCATGCCTCGAGAGTGTCCATGTGTTGTCGCAGACCGAGATGAGCGACCGGTTGTAGGAGCGCATGCAGGCGTTCCAAGCTGGCGTCCCAATGGGTGGAGGAGGCTTCTCAGTGAGGAAACAGTCCCGGTAGAGGGTGTCGATCTTTTCCAGGAGGCGGTGCTCCCAGATGGCACTGACGTGCTCCCCGCCTTCTTGAGCCTCCATCATGTACGACCTGTAGCGCGCCTTGATGTCCTGCTCGCGCCCAGGGTCATCGGGGAGCCCTCCCGCACTCTTGACCTTCAGGAAGTTGCGCAGGACTTTATTGGTCTCTTCGCGGTCTTCAAATGAGACGAACGACGTCGTGCGAGCGCAAAAGTTCATTCGTTGAAGTCCGTCTAGCACCGCATGCGCCCACATCTATTTGAACCGATTATGTCAACGTGAGCAAACGAAGGAGCCAAGACGCGCAAGACTTACAAATCCATACACCTGATTGAGATTATCACAAACGACCTTCCATAGCCCGGGCCTCTCTGAGAAGCGGTAGTAGGGGTACACGGCGAACGCCCTTAGAAATGCAACTGCAGCTGGCGATGTCAACAACTTCTCGAACGCGTTGCGGTCGCGCTCCGACTCGTCTGCATGTATCGAGGGAAGGGCGATGTGGTCAGCCCATGCCGGACTACCGACATCAGGTGCAGCTTTCTGTGGGTGCGCGGCGATCCAGAGCTCAAGGTGCTCCTGAGTCCGACTCAGTGACGTGAAGACGCGATAATTGAGCGACATGGTGCACCACTTTGGTTCGTGGTTGTCGGAGAGCTCCTTGGCCAGTTCCGGGGATACCTTCCCTGCGATTGGCGGGCGGAAACGTTCAGGACAGAGAAAAGCAGACCGCGCAACCGAACCAACTCACAGATGTCGTAGAGGCGGGTGACCCACAGACCCGATCTGGTTGCAGCGTGCCGAAGAGTGGACTTGCGGGCCTCAAGGGTCTGGATGACGGCTGGGGAAGCGGTAGAGGGGTCCCGCTGGAGCTGTTCTAGTGCGGCGTCCACCTTTTGAAGGCGGATATCGAAGTATTTTGCATATAGCCTGCAGGCCCGGCGGCGCTTGTTCCCATTGAAGAAGAGCACACGAGATTGGGGCATGGCCTGGATGTTGAGTTGAATTGTAGGCAAGGTAACGAGCCCTGAAATATCGGTGGCCATGGACCCGTCCTTGAGCCAGGAACGATCGATGGCGGCGTCCAAGGGGAACACCCAGTGCCTTCGCCCGACCTTCTTGAAATCGCTGGCCATAACAGCGACATCGTTCTGGTCAGGCTCCCCGGGGGTGCCATACACGCTCCATGCCGCCTGGGCGAGAAACGTCGGGTCGTTCAGATCGACCAGTGCGCAGCCAATGAACGCCTTTGCCCGCAAGTTGTAGAGTTCGTGGCCTGTTTGGTCGTCGGTAGGTGCCGGCACTCCGAGCTCCGCGAGCAGGGAGCGCAGAACGCGCTCGCGCTCCAAATCCTCCTGGACAGTACATCAAGCTGGGATAGGAAGAGGATGAGAAGTGAGCGCACCTGCATGACTGGTGCGGGGACTCCGATCACGCTATCCGCGGTAGACACTTGCGAGGTGGATATGGAAATTGAGGGCATAGACACAAGGGCAGCCAGCGCCTCGGGCGATGTTGGCGGGAGCTGAGCAAGTAAGGTTTTCGCTGGTATGGGTGTCGGAGAGTCTGGAGGGGAAGGAATGTGATCGCGCGTGGTGGGTGACCAATCGACCAGATCGTCAGAGCGGTAATCCCAAGGTCCGCGCGCAGGGGGCATCGGAATGTCGCTGTCGTCGTCGTCGAGCATGACGAGCGCGCTGACACAAGCGAAAGACACAGAGTGGTAGAGGGGATCAGGAGCAACAATCCGGGCGCCTGCAAACAGAGCTGCAGAGCGAGTGCAAGACACACGTCGCCCGCATGTTTTGGGCATGTTCGGACACCGCCGCACTTACATAGCATCCGACGACGGGCGTCGGAGACAGCACCATCTCTGTCGCTCACTCACAGAAGCGTAGCAGTAAGCAGGCTCAGACACAGGTTTGCTCGGACGCGCAAGACAAACACATATCATTGTTCTTTAGTATGGTCGTACACAAACGGAAGAATGTCGAATCGTACAGGAGCAGAATACGTCAATAGTACAGCGGGGAAACATTGGCGGAGAGGGGAACGTGGTCGAACGACTCAGCGCGAACCCCCGGCTTTGCGCGTTCCGTACACCTTCGCGGGCGGAAGCACCTTCGCGGACGGGTGACTGCCCTGACCTGCGGGGCGGCGTGATGACTGCATATTGAGGTTTACTGCCTGCTCCGTAGTTGTGACCCTGCGTTGTGGCGCGGGAAGAGCAGAGGTGGAAGCGATGGGGGACCCGCCAAAGGGATCTTCCCCGTCGTTCTCCTGGTACTGAACACTCTTGCCGGCCTTCCTTTGCTTCGACGGCCGTGGTGCCTGGCTGGGAGAGGTGACGGTGGGGGCGCGAGGGCGCTTCCCCGGCGCTGGGGCGTTAACAAACACACCCTCGAACCTCTGGGTCGGCATGCGCAGGTGATTGTCATTTTCAGCCGCCACGAGGTCGAGCGCCTGAGTCGCTGCGGGTGCAAGCGTTAGGGTGCGAACAAGACGGCCAAATGCGCAAAGAACCTACTCCAGTCGTCTGCGGCCGCTTCGTTCCTCGCTGAAGAACGCCTCTGAACTGGCGGAGCGACGGAAGAAGCCTGCGCCATGGTCTTTGACCTTGTGCTGTTGGCGGGGGCTGTTTGCGCAGAGGCGGGATCCTCATGGACGTCATCTGTGGGCTTGCGCGCGGGCTGGCGACGCGCAGCGGCACCGGGCTGTGCGGGTTTCTTTGGAGGGGCGGGGACATTGTCCTCTTCCTGGTCGTCAGCAGGAGGATCTGGGGCGCGACGCGCGCCTGCAGCACGGGCAAGAGCGGTTTGCGAGCGCTGCACAGGGATTGGCAGGTCGTCATATGACAGATGGACGGGGACGGTCGTAGCGCGCTGCACATTTGCTGCATTCCTCTTCAGCGGAGCCGGGGGCGGTGAATCGTCCACAGACGGAAGGGGGGCAGCCCTGGAGGGCTGCGTTGCACGTTTCAGTGGGATGGGGAGCTTATTGTCGACCGGCGGAACTTTCCGGCGCTGAGCAGTCGCTGCCTTTACTGGGGCGCACGGGATGTCGCCCTGTTGCTGCCCGGCGATGTCTTTCGCCTTCCCTTTGCCTTGGGTGTTGACTGGGCGGGGCTTGGGCGTAGGGCGGGGAGCCTCCGCATCGCCCTGAACGACGTGGCGCACCGGCGCGCGCTGAGCTCGCCGCTGCGGAGCGGGCTGAGCTCGCCGCCGTGGAGCGGGGTGAGGTTGCCGCTGCTGAGCGCGCACCTGTTGGCGAGCGGGAGCGGGGGTGGACTCGTCGTCGTTGTCGTCGTCGAATTGAAGCGGCGAGTCATCATCTTCGTCGTCCTCCAACTTGACTACAACGATGGGGTCGCCCTTGGCGGACACCTGCCAGGCGAGGTCTTGCGGAAGCCAGGCTCGAGCACGGTCAAAGCGTTCTCCGCCGACGACCTCTACCGTTGACGGATAGGGCACCTTCCCTTGCTTCAACGTCTTCACCTCATCGAGGAACTGCGCGTGGGCGTCGGGAAGCGCGTGGGCAAAATCGGGGAGGGCGAGGAACGCGTTGTCATCGGAAATGCCAACAAGCGGCGGAGCGTCGAGGGAATGCGCAAAGGGGGCTTCGGGAAGCACCCACGGCGCCTCAGCTTTGGAGTCGCCGATCGCGTAGCGGTGCTCGAGACGATTGACATTGAAGTGCAGGGCCTGAGAGCGGGTAGAGGTGAGGGTTGATAAGGACGCGCACAGAAAACATACGTACACCGACTAGGTGATTGAGGCATGCGACGACGTAGGAGTCGACACCCTTGGGTTGGAGCGGGGCAGCTGACGCACAAGACATGCGCTTGACGAGCGAGACGAGGCGCGAGACTTCCTGCGTGTACTTCAGGCGACGCGTCTGCGCGTCGACCACACCGGTCATTCCAAGGAAGATGATGTCGTCGGTGGGGTCGAGGGGCTCAGTATCCGCGCCAAGAGCCGTGCCTGTAGCACCGCGTGTGCGACGGCCGTGTTTGACGACGTGAATAGGAACGTCCGGCGCGGACAAGATCGCCTTCTCGCCGGCGGCAATGAGCTCCGGATCGAACGGGTCAAAGTTCTCCATCCCGGAGAGCCTGTCGAGGAGATCCTCGTCCCAGTTCCTCCACGGAAGGCGCTTCCGCGGGTTCTGCGGGTCGGGCGCGGTGTACTGCGTGAGGAAGCTGAACAACCGAGCGCGCAGAACGTTGATGACGGGAGACATGTACAGGGGTTGCCCCCAGCCGCTGAGGATGTCGACGATGACATGGAGATGCAGAGCGATCGCCAGGGCCCACTTGGGCTTGTTGGCGGCGGCCTGGTCGTTGGCGCACCATCGCGGGTCTGTCAACCTGAGCGCGTCGCAGAAAGGAAACACTCCTCTGACTGTTGGGGGAATCGCGTCGTATCCGACCGGCTTTGCACGTTTCTGGGGGACGTCGCCCACAAGACGGGCCTGAACCTCGGCCTCGAGCATGTCGATGAGGGGATCCTTCTTCTTGCTAGGCAAGCAAGAGACGATGGGCACCTTTGCCTTGTTCAGATACTTCTCGAGGTTGTTGTTCCATCCCTTGCTGTAGAGGTTGCGAAAGTCGGTTGGAACGGGCTGAGCGACGCCGCGCTTGGCGATTTCCACACCGAGGACGCGGTATGAGTTCGGAGAGAAGCTGAAGATCCCGTCGGCACGCGCGAGATGGACCCAGACGATATCCTCGACCGCCTTCAGCAGCTGGTAGTTTTTGATAAAGAACGACCACAGCTGTGACAGAAAAGTGTCAGCGTGTTTGCGGGCAAGAAGAGGAGCATGGATGAACGAACGTACCGGCACAGAAATGTCGTACCCTTCCTTCTGGGGGAACAGCTTCGGATCGCGTAGGAGGAACAGAATGTAATGAGTGTAATCAATGTATCCTCTGCCGACCTGACGAGCGACTGCATCGACGCGTGGGTCAAGGGTGCGCGCGACCTGCGGGGAATGTGATAAGTAAGGAGGAAGCGCAACGGGGCGACGGGCACACATCGGGCTTCGGCGCTGGCGATGTGCGTCAGAGACAGAGCCATCTCTGACGCACAGACCGCGACGGTAGCGAGCAGAGTACGCAATGCGCATCAAAGCTTATCGCGTCTCTGGCGCCACCTGAGCGCACGAGCGAGGCCCAAGACCACGGGTCGTCTGGTGTGGTCTCAGTCCGCCAAAGCGCCTGTCGCCTCTGGCGCTGTGGAGGTCCGCCGAAGACATCTCGCCTTCTGGCGCAGTTGGGACAGCATTGAAGGAGTAAATCAAGAAGTGAGTGGACTCACGTGGCGGATAGCGTACTCGACGTTTTCCAGACGCGCATACAGGTCGTTCGCAAACGTCTTGGTTGGCAGGGGGATGTTGAGGTTCAGACCGGCCTTGCACAGACGGCGGCAGACGACAAACTTGTCGATGGCGTATTGCGCGACCTCCGCAAGGGCACTCCCGCTCTCCGTGAAGAGAGGCAGTGACCAGGCATTGACGCACGTGTTGGCCACCTTTGTGTTGTACACAAGCATCGCCTGGTCCCACTCCGCGGTACCCATCCTGGCCATGACAGGTGCGACGTGCTCCTGGTAGATCTTGTCGATCTTCTGCATGAGCTCCCGCGGCCAGATGCCGGGGACAAGAACACCGGTGGTAGCGGCCACATGGCAGACCTTCTGGAACCTCATCTTCACCTTGGTCTTCTTCTCCTTGTCCCAGCTCGGGTCGCCGCCGCGCTCGACGAGGTTGAAGTAGTCGCGCATGAGCTCGCCGAAAGGACCCGGGTCCTTCCACGTGCCGAAAGTGCTCGTCCGCGCGATGAAGTCCATCTGCCCGATGCCGCTGAGAATGCAATCGTGCCACATCTGCAAGTTAAATGTGAGCAACGGATCGTCGCAGAAGAGACGTGCACGGTACACACATAGCCGATGGTCTGGATGTCGGTCTTCGCCCTCGACGCCGGCATGAGGAACGTCTTGAGCTGCGTGTGTGTGAACAGGCCTTCGCCGCGGTAGTAGTCGTAGGTGATAAGACGGCTGAGGAAGGTGAATGCGATAGGGGAGCACAGGATCCACACGGCGGCCTGGCCCTTCCTCTCGTTGTGCGCGATGGTGGGTTGCACGATCAGGTTGCGCCACTCCGGGCTGTCGATCGCGGGGACCGGCTGCTTGGGGTTGGTAACTTTCCACTCCTGAACACGCTGCCGCACACCGCGCATCCAGGCGAAGAGCCGCTCCTCAACGCGCATCTTCTCCTCCTGCAGCTCGTTGTTCTCGGACAGCTTGTAGGCGAGCTCGTCCGACGTCTGCTCTGCAACGACGTGAGACGTCAGCCGCACCGCATACACCTGCGCAAACTGGCGTATACGTACTGATA
Organism: Trametes pubescens; assembly: GCA_001895945.1. Classification (NCBI taxonomy): domain Eukaryota; kingdom Fungi; phylum Basidiomycota; class Agaricomycetes; order Polyporales; family Polyporaceae; genus Trametes; species Trametes pubescens. Next base: position 5,212 of record MNAD01000579.1, on the reverse strand, counting down.
TCCGATATCCTTACCATCCAGAAGCCCGCGTTGTCCCTCTCCTGCAACGACTCGCTGCGAAGCTCCATCAGCGCGGCCATCAACTTGTCCGATATCTTCTTCCCAGTCTCCTCCGCTTCAGCGAGCTGGCTGTCGAGGTCCTTGATGACCGTGTCCGCTGCTAACCACACGGCGATGCACGCGTGCTTGCGGTGCGAGCCGCTGAAGAACGTGATCGTGCGGTCACCCATCTTCTCGGGCTTGAGCTTGAGGATGGGGACGGATTCCAGGCTCCCTATCTCCTGGACGATGGAGTCGGGCTCGATCCAATCGAGGTCGAGTGCGGCCTCCAGAGGAAAGTCCCAGTGGCGCTTGCCCGCCGTCTTGAAGTCGTTGGCGAGCAAGAGGACAGTGTCCTGATTGGGAACACGCTTGTTGAAACTCCCCCACGTCGCGTGCTTCAAGAACTCGGAGTCGCACAGGTTGACGAGGGCGTAACCCCGGAACGCACGCTGTCGCTCCTGGTAGATCTTCTTATCCTCTGCCGTGATACCGGTGCCACGCAGAGGTGGCCCCGCGCCCTTCAGCCGCGCGATGATCTCCTCCTCGTCGAGATCGGAGTTGAAGATGGACACGAGAGGACCACGGTCCTCCTCCTGGTCGTCCTCGGGGTTTCCGCCTCTCCTGCGCGGGGCTCTCAGAAGAAGCTTGTCGGCAAGCGCCTGGGCGTCTTCTCCGAATTGATCTGGGCCGTCTCCGATCGCGTCGTAGAGCATCCTGACGCTATACGCCATGGGCTTGTCAGCGCCGGGTAGGAGCCTGCCCTCATCGGCGATGTTGTACTTGAAGACATCGGCCATTGCGTTCGTCTGGGACGGGCCCCACGCACGGTCAGCATACGGAAGGGAAATCGGATGAGCCACTCACAAAGCTGGGAGGCAAGTACGGGCCCTGGGGCTCGTCCTGGGGAAGGAGGTTAGCGAGGACACACAAGACATGCTCCGACAGAACATACCATGTCTTGGTCCTCGGGGTCAACGTCCATCGCGTCGTCCGGAGCGAGTTGCTTCTTCGGCTTTCCAGAGTGGTGCCTGGGGGACTCGTCGCCCTCCTCCAAGTCTTCGTCTCCCTCGAGTGCACGCTGTTTGCCCTTGTTCCGGGTGGGCTGGACTGGAGCCTCATCGTCACCTCCATCGTCAGCGCTGAGGTGATCGTCCTGTAAACAACAGTTAACAAAGTGTTCTGCGAAAGAGACACGCTCTGCTCACGTCGTACGCGTATTGATCGTCCGAGTACCTGTGGGAGTCTTGATACATCGACGCTAACAGAAGTGCGTCGGTCTCTTCTGCCTCATCGCTGTTGTACGCGCTGTTGTACACGTCCTCGTCCTCAGGGTCGTTGAACTCATCATCCTGAGGAGGCTCTGCATCGTCCTCGACATCTCCCTCTTCTTCGTCCTCAACGGTGGCCCGCGACCAACCCTTCTTCGGTGGCAGCGGGAGGTCGTCCTCGTCCTCGACAGCTTGCTGTTGACGGTGTCGGGATGTACTGTGGGGTAGTAGATGAGGGCACGTTGCCATCAGGAGAGCATGACGGTGCGCAAGGTTATCGGGACTGACCTGCGATCGGGAGGGTTCGGAGGCTCGTCCGATGCGTACTCTTCACCGCTGTCCTCGTCGGGGACAACGTGAGCGAACGCGGTGGTATTCCTTTTCGGGCGTGGAGGCGGGGCCGGGACATCTTCGTAGCCGGGGTCGTCGATATGTGCAGCGGCACGAGACGACGACACCGCCCTCTGTGCAGGTTGGGATACGTGCTGAGGGGAGAGTTTCTTGGCATTTCCGGACTTCTGGCGGGTCTGCTGCGTGCGAGCCATCGGAGAACAAGACCAGCGCAGGAACGGAGGGCAAGAAAGTGGGCGGGAGCGAGACAGCAGAGGGTGAGCGGGCGCGCGGAGTCTGACATAGATGTGGTGTCCGTGCCGCGAGCAATCAACTCGATCGGCTCACAACATGCGCGATCCGCCAGGATCTGCTCGCGGCGCGTTGAAGTCGTGGTCTGGAACAGTTGTGAGCAGGATGTGCGCACCGAGGAAGCCGTGCGGCGACCTCTCATGATCAGCCTCTGGCGATATCGACTGAATCCACGCACCTATATCCGAGATCGGAGATTGCACAGAAGGTTGTGCACGTCCCGTGTGCATTCCGAATGGACGGGCGAAGGCGGGACAGAGACAGAGACAGAGACAGCTCTGGCGCAGGCGCTAACGATCCGCAACACCGCGCCAGACACAGCGGTAGCTTTGGCGCTCCAACACTGCGCCAGAGACGTTGTCCCCTCTGATGCCCGGGTATCGCGTCCGGGTGCGCCATTGAGATGGCAGCGGTTGGTATGGCGCGTGAACTTTGTGCAATAAGCCTGTGTTGTATTCGGCCCGGGACGTATCTCGGCCTTTTTAAGAAGGTGCCGCCGTGAGTGTCATGCACATTTGCGGCACACACACGGGTATCCACGGGCGCGGCTGACCGGATGCACTCCCGCAAGCTGTGTCTGCGCGAGGCCGAAGAGCCGATATGTGTGCATTCCATGGCCAAGCCCCCGGACACGTCGTGCATGCGCGTCCGGGCTGGTGCGCGCGAACACGTCTAGGCTGCACATCGCGCCCCGTCGCTGGCGCATTATGTAAAATCCACTAAGCAGGCGCAGCGCGTAGACTGGGGAACAAGTACGTACCGAAATGTAAATACGTACGGAGTGCGTAGACATGATCGTAGCGCACACAACATCGTTCTGCGGAGGTCTGAACATGTCGCCGTTGTCTGTTGTACGACGCGCACGTCGTGGTGCTCGACTCGCTGTACACGAGATAATCTGTGCTCAACAAACGTCAGACACTCAATTGGAAGTGTATCGTACAGGAAATAGCTGACTGCCTGGACCGCACGCCCACCACGCCGATCGTAGGAGATCCCGCTCAGCCATGCACGTGTACCTGCTGTGGGTACTGTGCATGCGCCGTGTCCCTCTGCCGCACCTCCTGCTAATGTTTTACGATACATGCTCTACATGTCAAATACTCAGTAGTTAGCTTTGAATAATAAGTTGTACATACCGATCAACTCTGTCACGCCGACGCCGTGTTTGTGCCCGTCTCTGCGCTGTTTCTCCTCTGCCTGACGAGAAGTCACTCTTGCAAACTATGGAGTCCTGTACGGTGTTACAGTCGTTCATCAATTCAGTAGCTAGCTATAGTACATCGACGAGATCGTGTGTGTAAACAAGATGGGACGAGAAAAGGATACGCAACCCAATATATGTACATGTCAGCGCTGGAAGGTTCGAAGGTGTGTATACAGATGTGCTAGACCGCGCGCCGTCTGTGAAAGGCATCGTGCGTGGAGACGTACCGCCCTTCATCTGCTCGTCAGCCTACCCCTGTGCCAGGTCGTTGGCAGCGCTGTCGTTCCAGTCGCCTGTCTCTGCAGCGAGTTCAGCATTTAACATTGTTCCGTGTGTGTCAAGCACTCACCTGAGTAGTGACCACCGTACCCATCGCACACAATGGGGGATCTCCATCCCGCATTGCCCGTGTTCTGGTCTGGACCGTATTCACGGGTGCGTGCGCGAGTCTCAAGCCGGACGCGCTGAAAGTCGCTGTGGAGGGCCGCGATGTCCCTAGCCGATATCTGTGGGACACGCTGCAGGTCCGCAAGTACGGGGCCTGCGGTCATGACGCCTGCGGTCCCGTGCGCCGCAGGTGCTGCGCCAATTGTGCGCCCGTACAATGGGCGCAGGTTTACGTGCCCGTCCGTGGTGTTGATCCCAATGTCGGGAAGAGTGGGGCCGACCGACGAGGGGAGCGATGTGTAGCCCAAGAGCATGGGAGACGCGGGGGTGGTTGATTCCCTATTGAGGCGAAGACGGTCTATAGTCGCAGTCCCGGTGGCGCTACTCTCTTGCACCTAATGTGAGTCAGTCGTGAACGCTGCATGACGGATGGCGGAGCTTACCTCAGTGCAGTCTAGCACCCCTTCCAGATTCCACTCCTCCTCGTCCGAGTCGCTTACGGTCTCAAGCTCCGGTAGGTCATCCCATTCCGAGACGTCGTGGGCTTCGGTGGTGCTTTCGAGTGTTTGTTGCTCGCCTTGAACCAAGGTATGGAGCTCGATAGCCATTCTGAGGCAGAGGACGTCGATGGAGACCCAGAAGGTGGAATGAGTGGCGAGACTGATGGGAGAGATGAGGGCAGAAGGCAGGTGCGAGAGAGTATAAGACGCGGAGACCCGCATGTCCGCAAATAGAGTCCACCATGCTGCATCCGCAAGTCCGTCCGGGGGCCGGGCCGATAAAACAGAGTTCGTGCGCACTACATACATGTGGCTTCTCGGGAACTGCCCCATCAACAACAGCGTCAGAGGTCGCGCTGTCTCTGCCGGACGTGCGCACACTTGCTGTGTATCTAAAACTCACATTAATCTTGCTGGCTGATTGCCCTGACATATCGGAGACAGACCTTGTGCTGTCTCTGGCGGACTGGCGCACCGTGAGTGAGCGCCCGACACCGCTTTTGGTCCGGCCCAGCGTACAAACGGAGACAGAGCTTGCGCTGTCTCTGGTGCACTTGTGCACACTGCTGGATCCTCGGAGAAAATAAAGTTAAATACCATTCGCGCGGTCAGCTGCCTACCATGCAGGGCGACAGAGCTTGCAGTGTCTCTGGCGCACATGTACATACTTTGTGATCAGCCACCGCTTTATTTCTCTTAACATTACTGATCGTGCTCGATACCGCTTCATTATGGGCGGGCACCAGAGACGACAATATCTCTGTTTCCAAATAGGCGCCCGTGCGCGTTGCACAGTGCGCCACACTTACTTCTAAATCCATCTCTGGCGCCAAATAGGCGCCCGCACACCAAAGTGCCCGCTGCTAGTGCGATTAATGGAGTTAGACTTTCGCATAAGTGGATTCATATTCCTTGAGGTCTAAGGTATCCATAAATCTACTCAAAACAGCCACTTTGGCCCAGAAATGCAAAGTCTACCTCAGGTCTAACCCTAAGGGGCCCATTCGTTCGCCCTATATATGTATCATTCGCGTCATCTAGTCTCGCTAATCACGAGCGCGTGGGACGATTTTGAGTACCGCCTTAAATGGCGACTATTCTTTACGTTTAAAGATGGCCCGAATACGCCCTTTGATCCAGATTATGAGATTAAGGACCGAATCCGA
>MNAD01000577.1:0-11063 GCA_001895945.1 Trametes pubescens | reverse complement strand
CACCTGGACCTCACGGCGCCTATGGCTAATTAGCCTGCCATACCCACCCCCCTTTGCTTGGCTAGTTAGCCTCCCTTCTCCTTTAGCACGCACAATCCTGTAAACCTGCTGTAAATACCGCGAAAGGAAATACCCCCTCCTTCCTAATACATACGTCTACGCCAAATCTGCACGGGCGCACCGGAGCCGGGCGCTTCCATTCCCCCGTGCCTGCCCGAGGTTCCGATTGCCAGCGCTAAGTCCTCCACGCCACCCGCGCCGTCGAGCTCGCTGTCGGCCACAGCGAGCTCGCTATCTCGCTCATTCCCACGTGGTTTTGGCTCGTTTCTTTTGTAATCATATAGTATTTGTGGCTATACTAACGTCTAGCTATATACCGCAGTGCTGCACCCCATCACTGGGCCTACTGCGAGCCGCGGGAGGGGAGGAGGCGCGGGTGCACGGGGTCCTCGCCCTAGTGGTCCCAGATCTACATTGCGTCATCAGACGTTGCTCATCACTCATGAGCCAGCGGACATCGTCGTACACAGCGAGCATGCACCGTACTATACTACATCGTTGAGTATGAGATGCATAAGCATGTAGTGCGATACTGGTCGCATTGAAGTCTGCTTGATCAACAGTCTGCGCTGCACACGTGATCGATGTTGTGTGATAGTGCAATCTCTTTAGATCTGTAGAGCGCTTATATGGCTTTGCTTCTACCTTCACTGCGACGGCTAAGCTTGTCTCTGCGCCCTCGCTTCATCCTCTGAGCTCTCTGCTGGGACACCTCAAGCTACATGGCGAAGTCGAAGAAGTCAAAGAGCGGGCTTTCGAAGGGTGTGCGTCGCTTCACGGTCTTCGAGGATCGCCCGGGCAGCTCGACATCTACACGAGTGACAAGCCACATGTTCAGCCATGGAGCCCTAGTCAAGGAAAAGGCAGCGGCCCAGCATAGGATCAATCTGGCCCTCTCAGGTACGTCCTCTCAGAACATGTTTGACTACCGGTACATGAACATTTCCCGCCTGTAGGTGTCAGTGATCGCGCGGCCCAGCAGATTCGCGATCTGCATTCGCAGCCCGACACTTCAGACAATACTGATCACGAGCACGCGTTCCATGGGACCGCGATGGAGGTGGATGATTATGAGGACGAAGAGGAGGATGTGAGTGAGGATGTCTTGCACGCTCTGCGGGACTTCCTGGGTGAACGGTACGTCTGTGACCCATCTTACTCCCTTCACATCTAAACCTCGTTGTAGCTGGCAGCGCGGGAAGGCGAAAGGCACACGCACATGGCGGCAGCGGCTTGAGAGAGCCGATGCAAACTGGTTGACTATTTTACAGGAACTTACTGGCGCATATCTGCAGTGGCGCTACGCGTCTCCGACAACGCCGTTCGCCGCACCCCCTAATTGTCCCTTGTCCGCCCGCGCGAGTAGCGGAAACCCTCCCGCAACGTCCCCGCTCACCCCAGCAACCACGACCACAAGCAGTGGAGATCCGCCACCGACATCCCCGCCCGCTGCGACAACCGCGACCGTGAATACTCGGAACCCGCCCGCAACGTCGCTCGAGGATGTGCGGCTACCGCCCTCACAGCCTGATGAGATCATGCCCGGCTTGCAGTCGACAGGTACGCCCCACCGTAGCACCGACACTCCCCCTGATGCCGTATTCCCACCTGAGGATATCGCATCATCTCCCCCGCGATCTTCGTCAAGCGCCGCGTCCGCGCCGGATGGTACCAGGGATTGTACATACAATTTCGACATCAATGTGGTAGACATGTACAGCCTCGTGCGCTCCGCGCACATTCAGCGCGACACCACACAAACGACCGTCATCGCGCTCGCCGAGCAGGGCTATCTCGCCTCCACACCCATGTCCCCGACCCTCGCTATCACCTTCAACACTCTGGAGCATTTCCGTCTGCTCCGCCTCCGAAAGCCTTCGTTCAGTCTAGAGGCATTTGCCAAGGTATTGTGTGATTCGTATGCTGTATGTCCTGCCCGTATCTATTGTATCGTAACTATCTTGATAATGTGATTTAGCTTCCATATCGCCGGCGCTATCGCACGGCACTGAGTGACTGCTTCGATATCTACCTCGCGATCCTCCACGTCATTGAGGAGCACGTGAAGATTGCGCTTAAGCGCGACTCTCCTGATTGGAGGGTGCAGAACTCATGTCCTGCATGCTGTTATGAGGTCAGTCTATGCTAGGACTCCGGTAGACTGCGATCTCATCACTCGGTCATCTAGCTCGAGGGCGAGGAACCTCTCCGCTGGAGGCGGATTTTCTGCTTCGACGGAAACAATTCCCTCAAGCGCGTCGCAAAATTCGGTGATCGCAAAGTCGCGGACGTGCGAGAGTTCGCAGACAGCGACTATTACCTCTCGAACGAGTTTGTCGACCAGTTCAAGCACGAGGTGGATAACGCCTTAGCAAATGGCGATCCACCCGATCAATCTACGGGCTCCGATCATGAAGACGCTGCCGCCGCCGTGGACCCCGCTGACACAGTGGACCCGAGTGTGGCGGATCATTGCACACGGAACTGGAAAGCCGCCGCGAACGACGCTACCAAGACCATGTGGGCTATCTTTCACGAGAGTGGTGTCTTCGGGAGTGCCTGTCGACACGGGTTCATCCTGTGGATTGCTGACATGGTCAGGAGTGGAGAACTGTAAGTCTAATTTACACTCTTCAGCTGTCCTTGGGTGTCTTGATCACAATCTGGTAGTGCCAAGTACCCGCTCTCGGTGATCTCCAAAGCCCTCGCGGTTCTGGGCCCCCGGCTACTTATCGGCTATGATATCGGGTGCAAATTCTGCGGAACGATCGACCGGAGCTCCCTTGGAGCTGATTTCCGGAGACTCGAATGCCGCTGTTGTGTCGACGTGTTCCATGGTTACTCGCACAGCCACCGGTGCCAGACTCAGCACCACCCATCCATCATCGAGGGCGCGGGGATCGAGGACCTAGGCACCATGGAGCGCATCTTCAGCGCTTCCAATCAGCTCGCTACGATCACTCGGTACGCAAGTCAATTCCATCGGCGTGTCATAATCGACATGTTCTTCAAACAATGGGACAACAACAAGTATGCGAACCTCGCTACGATGCTGCTCGAGAACTACCGCCAAGCCTTAAAGATCATTGAAGAAGACTCCGCTGCAGTCGACAACGCCCTACGTGAGCTCAACTACACTACTGCCGATCTTTCCAACTGGCAGGAGGAGGAAGCCGCCTACTTCATGAGCGTCGGAAGAGAGCCGCCGGAGAATGCCGCAGCGGTGGAGTACGTGCTCCTCCTCCATGAACTACGGACAATCGAGTGAGTGCCTGCAATCACACTCCCTCCCATCAAAGTCTAGGCTTATTGATTGTACCTCAATCTCAGTGCCCAGCTCTCCAAGTCCATGGACATGTTCATGACGTCAATCCCCCAAGACTACAGCTTTCAATCGCCCACCGCTTCCGCCTCCGCCGCGGCCGCCGCGCCCAATGGTTCGTACTCTGCGGCGACATCGCAGACACGCAAGAAGGAGACCGAACGCAGGCATCTGCGTGAGAAGTGGGATCACGTCTCGTGCGACGTGATCGGCATGGAACTCAAGATGGGTATTGATCCGCGGTGGACACCTGACGCGCCTAACTACAAGGCCACCTTGCAGTACATCGCAGAACGCAACTATCAAGTCGCGCTGGAGAAGCTGCACGGACTCGTGGTGCAACACCTGTTCGAGCTACACAATATGAATATCTCGCAGACAGGTAATGTAGACAACTCTTACAATACAAATGTTGCTAACTACGATGTGATATACAGCATACAAGGTTCGTACCTATATCGCCAAGAACCTCCAGAGGCGCTCCGAGGCCATTCGCACGGCTGTCAGGGAGTACAACACCGCCGCCCAAAGCCTCAACCCGCCGCGTCCAACGCTCGACTGGACAACGGTCACACACTACGGCTTTCTCGACGAGTTCGAGCTGCTCCGTGATACCCGGAACAACATCCGCGCGAAACCGTGGGCTCAGCCTCTGGCGCGGGAGGCAATGAAGAAGTTCCGACGTGTCGCGCGTGCGCGAGAGGAGCTAGTGCGCTGTAATGTGGAGATACGGCGGCTTCACACATCTATTCTTGACGAAAACACCGCCCTCAACTGCGCTGTTCGCGACGCGCGATCCCGCGGAGACACAATTGCGGGGCCCCTGGATGTCTTCAGCACGCATCGGATGCGCGTCAACGCGCGACTTCTGGTCATCATCTCGCAGATACATGCACTCGAAGGCTTCACTGGCGATGTAAACCCGGGTGTTCGTATCGGTTCCTCCTCCGGCTCGTCGGCGACCGGGAACGATGCTGCAAGTACAGCGGAGCAAGATCTTGCGCGGGAAATGGCGGAGCTCGTATTAGATCGTGAGGACGACACGCCGGACGACACGGAGATGGCTGATGTGGCGAGGGTAGTAAATTTCGCGGTGAATGTATCATAGCTATCGCCTAGTTCAAGCTACCATGACCTCGGGTTCCCCGCTCGCCAAGTCCGAGAAAGCCGGACCATCGTCGATCACATTGGCGCTGACCGTCGGCCTCAGTGCCGGAACCTAGCTCCGAGGATGCTGTTCCTGATGACGACGACGTCTGGCGCCTGCGCGCCCTCTCGCACCGACACATCCCAATCCGGTATGTGGCTCTTCTGGCCCCCGACTCTCCTGAGTCGGCGGACTATAGCTCTGTCACTTCTGACTCAAATCCGTTCGCGTTTTGTGTGTCGTGTGCGCGATATACGGGGCTATCCAACGAGACAATTTTCGGGGCGATGCGGTGAGTACCCGTAGTTACACGTCCTATATTTACTCAAAAACATTTCTGCTACAGAGAATGGTCTATAGACCTATCATACATCTTCCTGAAGGTCACAAAATGTCATCCAAAATGGCAGAAGGTCCATTATTACAAACGAGCCTTTATGGAGAGTGCTTGGCTCGATGGTCGCTACACGGCCTTCTCAGCTCCTGAGGCAGGGCATGCTTATGTCCTTAATCTTATTAGGGCCCAACACGGGCGGCGCGCTCTGGCGCATGGATGTATGATGGTTTGATATACATACATGTACCTACACTCAAAATATCAGGACTGATCTCGGTCTGAGAAGCGCAAAAAGTCCAATGTACCGGAAAAAGTGATGTTTTTGACATATATCACAACATACAGTATGCATACAGGATGTTCCATTTGTAGAATACATACCGTAACATTCTCCTACGCTCCACGCATCGTTCAAGCCACTAATCATGTTTCTACGACGAGTACTGAGTGCGAAATGTCTCAAAGAGCGTTAAGGAGGACCACTTGTGCACAGTTTGTAGTACATTTCATTGCAGTAAAGCTTCCACATGCCATTCTTGGAGACTGCTCACATCATATCTCCTCTGTCCCCGCACGTATAAACACGAATATGGGCTTGTTTTGTGCGTGAAGGACAGAGCTATCCGATCATGCATAGTATATACATGTCCACTAAACACAGGAGGCCATATGATGTGTTCCTATGTCAAATACATACAATTTGTGGTCGCATCCTCACTGTGTTAGCTGCAGAGCTGCAGAGTCCTCATAATCTCTCAGTAACATACCTATACATCCTAGACACCTCCAACTATAGACAGATTTGAGTGCGCCATCGGAGTTCGGCCTCGACCCCGTTGGACATGTGGGCATGTACTTCCCTGGGAGGTGACGGGACCGTGTCGTGGCCCCTGGTTCAATAATCACGCACTAGGGCGCGTTGGAAAGCGTAGGACTGCGGATATTTGGGGGTATTTTTCTGACCATGCAGAACGTAAAGGTCATAGATATACAAGCCAATCACTGTAGATTCAAGTGAATTTGACTCGCTTTGAGCGTGTACCGAAGAGTACGTACCGCACCACCCTAGTCGCCGGCTAGTTATGTAGCCCTACATGACGCGCACACGTTACAGAAAACCCGGAGGGAGGCGGACAAGATGTCGCAGAGCTATAGCCCGCCGAGTCAGGAGAGTCGGGGGCCAGAAGAGCCACATACCGGATTGGGATGTGTCGGTGCGGGAGGGCGTGCGGGCGCTAGATGTCGTCGCCATCAGGAACAGCGTCGAGTGATGTCTTGGCACTGAGGCCGACGGTTGGCATTGATATGATCCACGACGTCCAGCTTGCTCGGAGTAGTGAGCTCGACTGGTCTGTTAGGTTAGACGTTGTCCATTAGTCGCAAGCTATCTAATCTCCCTATCTAATCTATCGGCCCGGAGAGATGTGGCTGGGCGCTTCACGACGAATTTCGCTTGCACACTACCTTCATCTTCCCCCCTCCACCACCAGTGCATCCTGGCTACCATGCTTGTAGAATCTCCGTCGCCCAAGAAGCCAGATCGTGGCTCTCAAGCGCAGGATCCATCGCCATGGTATGTCACTCTAGGCAAGGTTAAATCGGAGAAGTCACAGACCCCGTACGTATTTCGCACCTCCACTCACACGCTCAAGCTCATGAACCTTCCCTTCAGCGTCTTCGTGTCGGGAGGGAGGTTCGCGGATCCCATCCCGATCATCGTCAAGGTCCATAGCGAAGTGTTGGCCGACGAGGTTCTCGCCTATGGGGATGCGATCCGAATGATCGCGGCGGCAAGCTTGGTCGTCGATCGCGTGCGACTGGTGTTCACTCTCCCGGTGGGTGGGGAGATCCTCAAGAACTACCCGGATCCATACCTGAAGCATGGGTTTTACCCCGTCGCGTATGGGAAGAAGAGCGCGATCTTTACAACCTAGTGAGTACTTTACTAACATCCTGAGACTCTCTAACATCGCACACAGTCAGGACGCCCGCGCCGCCACAAATAATTTCCTGATGGCGATCTGGAAGAAGGTGCCGGATTTCAGAAGGGCCATCGCGGTCATGCTCTCCAGCGGGGAGTCTGAGAAGGATAACGACCCAGATCTGGTTGATCTCCTCCAGGACTATAAGCGAGCACACGGTGAGTTTCTCCCCGATGAACTTATATTTTTGCCGATCTCCCGTAGCTGACGAATAGCCCAATCACATAGGTGACGTTGATGGCGCGTCGCAATTCCCGACGTCTTCGCCCGTGTCCTACACGCAGACGTCTTCCCAGGGACCAATGACCCCACACACGCCGCGCAGGAATGGGCCTTCCCAAGAGCCGACAACTCCGCGCGCGTACGCGCCTTCTCAGGTCCCCCGCACCCCGCTTGCGCGCGCGTCGTCCCAGGGGCCCCATACCCCGATCGCGCACGCGTCCTCTCAGGATCTGCCACGCTCTCTGTCCCCGATCGCTTCCGCACCAGACTCCAGCCCCTCGTCCTCTCCGATCCTGTCCCTACTCACTGAACGTACTTTCGACGTTGCGCTCGCGGACACCAACCTGAGCGGCGACGTAGTTTATCAGCATACTCGGAACCTCCGCGGGATCAAGGGCACACACTCCTACCCGTGCGTCAACACGCAGAGTGTGGTCTCCTGCGGCCCGCAGCTCGACATGTTCCTGCAAGCGCTCGGATACGATCTCAAATCAAAGGTCACCGTCGTGTATGCGTGTGCGACGTCCCCTGGGATGGAGAACTTTGTTCGCGAGATGATCAAGAAGGGTGTTCCGGTTCTTGAGGCTAAGTACATGTGGATTTTGTACACCGCTAGCCTTCCCGACGGCCTATGGGCTGACATTCATATCATGTAATCTGCGTTGTATCTGGAATATATTATGCTAGTGAGAGTGCTCTCCTATTGCCAGATGTGACATATCATGATGTTTGCGGCCACGTTCCTGTGGGACACGTGCCCTCACGTGGTGTTCAACAATATCCCTTGGCCCAGCACACGAAATATTCCAATCCACTATCACAACACGACTTCTCGCGGACCTCTCTCTCGACACTTCTCTCGAGAATCGAGATGGCGATATTCGGCAAAGGGAAGCGCCTCACGGCGCGTCTCGAGGCTGCGAACGCTCAACGGAAGTACGTAACACGTCTCACTCGGACGCCATTCAGAACGCGTACCAAGAACTCCATCAAGAAGACCCCTGCGGAGCAGAAGATCATCGCTGCGCATCGGGCCGAGCGATGTGAGAAGGTCCGGAATGCACTTGCGAGTGCGCAGCATACGGTCACGGAGGAGGCGGAGAGGTTACAGGACAATCTCGGCGGACACGACACCAACGATTTCCAGCACCAAATCCTCCAACAAAGCCGCCTTTCTCACAAAAGGCGCAGGACAAGTACATGGAACGCGTTCCTGCGCGAGGAACTTCGGGTTCGCAACAGCGGTGAGAAGTCGACGCGCGAGACTTTGATGTGAGAAGCAATACTTACGTACTTCTAGCGCTGCCCCCTGGCGTCCCGAAGTATTCTTCCTCGAACAAGGAAGTTGTCGCCGAGATCTCGGCGAAATGGGCCGCCATGACCAAGGACGAGAAAGACAATTACACGGTGAATCTCGTGAAGGATCTCGATGAGGCAAAGGAGATGAAGTCGCTCGCCGTCCAGAGTGTCCCAATCAACGCGTTTCACGATGTCCGCGCGAATATGAGCACTATATTCGAGGAGGTACGTCCCCGCAGTGGTCCGAGGTCACACGCCAGCGCAAAACTAATCATGTTCACATCAGCTGCGACGGCTTCACGCCCGCACCGGGCTGGAGGTCGCCATGATTGCAGTCAAGACCGCGCGGCATCAGCATACCCCTCCAATGACGTTCGGAACTTCCAAGCGGGTGCATGACTTCTTCCAGCTCTCCTTAGGCAACACTATGGAAGACGTGTCCGCATCGTTTGAGGCGTACGCGCTCAGCGGCGTGTCCGGTATGCGAAGTGTTCTGCTCATTCATCTTCTGGAACCCTACTCACCCGAATGTCCTTGCAGGCCTAGTCGAACGCAGTGTGGATGTCATCCAAGGTCTACAAAGCCGCGCGGCTACTTTGATATCACAGAGACTCGGTGAGATCCATTCCGAGATCCTGGGAGAGCGCGCATTAATCTATGTATTCTAGGCCAGATCACGAACTACACCGCTCAGAAGATGTTCTACGTCGGTTTCGACGATCACATTACCTCTCGCTTTGGCGTCATTCTAGAGGGCTGGCCGATCCCACGTTTCATAGCCCCAAGCATGATCCGCACGCGCGTTGAGCTCACCACTCTCGTGAATGCGTGGGAGAACGATGTCTCCCATTTCCGCAAGCTCACCAAGGACGAATGGGATAGCTGGAAGGCGCAGCCAACCCCCGGCGACGGAGTCTCCCTGCCTCCTAACGCCATTCGCGCGGTTACGTTCGCTTCCTTCGTGATGGCTACGGCTCAGATTCCCACCGGATCCGGGACCAGCGGCGCACCTGCTTCAAATGGTGGGATAAACCCGACCGTCTCGCTTAGTTCCAGTATGTGTATTTGAGTGGCTTCGGATGTGTCGTCCGACTTTCTAATCATGGTACAGCCAGCACGACTACGCCAGATCCTGTGGTGCCGGCATCGAAGCCGCGCAGGCGCCGTGCCGACCATGGCAAGTCCCACAAGAAGCAGAAGGGCGCTGCGACCACACAGGACGCCAACGATGCCATGCGCAACGACGTCCCTCCCGCCGTCGTGTTGACGCCCGCCGTCATTAACACGCCTGCCATCAGCAACGCGCCCGCTGTCAGCAATGCGCCCGCCGCCAGCGCGATCGCGGCGGCTTTAAGCTCAAGCATGACTCGGAGCCCTTCGCACGGCCCTATTCCGGGGTCCGCCGTGCAGACTCTCACCGCACCCCATGGTGCGTCTACCACCGTGACTTCCGGTGTCGCGCCCAATGCACCAGCATCCAGCACAGCGCCCTCGTCGTCAGGCTCGGCTACAACGCCAGCGGCCGTCACGCAAGCTACGCCTGGACTAACATCGTATGATGCGCACGCCACACCGAACGCCTTTCCGTTCTTCCCTACTCACACGTCGAGTTTCATCTTCGCGCCGCTCCCGATCACGTCGACGCCCTCCCCGCTCCCGATCACGACACCCTCCCCGTATGCCAGCGCGGTTGGCACTCCGCATGAGTGGCATATGGCCGGCTCGTTCACCATTGATCCCGCGCTTCTCAATGACACGTCGTGCACGGTGTCTGTCGCGAACATGACACCGGTCATCAGCGCCGACCCACCCGCAAGTCCTCCTGCCGCCGCTAGCGGCTTCCAGTTCATCGAATATAGTTACAGCTCGGAAGGCGGGCAGGGTGCCAGTGGGAAGCGTGGCAAACGTGGTCCGCGCAGGGGGCAGGCTTGATTGCATGGTCCATGGGCAGCACATGCTATGTAGTTCGTTAAGTCACTACGTTCTTCGTTAATGAATTTAGCTTGGAGATCCTTGCTTGTTAATTGCTCAGTAAGTGTATATTATACAAAAAAGTGCGCCATCTAGACTCCTCCTTCAGCCGGAGCGAGCTCATCGTGTGCAACAGCGAGGAGACGTTCGCGGGCGATGACCGGTAGCCCGGCATATGGGCTCCGAGGCCGAGGTGCCCGCGTGCAGAATGACGTACCCGAAGGCCAGGGGGCTGCTGATTTACGTGCCTGACCGCCAGAGGACCCCGTGCACCCGCGTCCCCTCCCCTCCCGCATCACCTCCCCCGTGGCCTGCAGAAGGGTCAGTGCGAGGGCGTCGCACTACACTATATAGCCAGTCGTTAGTATAGTTACTAATACTATATGATTTCAAAAGAAACGGGCGTAAACTGCGCGGAAGTGAGCGAGATAGCGAGCTCGCTGTGGCCGACAGCGAGCTCGACGGCGCGGGTGGCGTGGAGGACTTAGCGCTGGCAATCGGAACCTCGGGCAGGCACGGGGGAATGGAAGCGCCCGGCTCCGGTGCGCCCGTGCAGATTTGGCGTAGACGTATGTATTAGGAAGGAGGGGGTATTTCCTTTCGCGGTATTTACAGCAGGTTTACAGGATTGTGCGTGCTAAAGGAGAAGGGAGGCTAACTAGCCAAGCAAAGGGGGGTGGGTATGGCAGGCTAATTAGCCATAGGCGCCGTGAGGTCCAGGTG
>MNAD01000575.1:0-33941 GCA_001895945.1 Trametes pubescens | reverse complement strand
TGAAATCTGGTCGGCTTGCTTGCATTCCTTCGGGATATACTAATATCTTCTGCAATAAAGAAAAGTGACATATGTGAGGTATATTGATACCATTTCTGACGTCCCCATACACATGCACTGATATGAAAAGGAAATGAGATGGGCATGTAGAGTATCGGGGTGTTCGAAATGTCTGTGCTGCAGATATACCCAGAAACCTCTCGTCTCTGTGGGCAATCAGTGGAATATCAGAAAGACTTGGCTTTGTGTCGTTTCAGATAGGGCTATAGTTTGAAGAGACGCTAATGACATGTAACATAGTCCTTTGTTGGATATATCACCGACGTATGCCAGAAACGAAAGCAAGCCAGACTAAACATCCGTTGTATATCGGTGCTTCCGGATAAGGCCTTTGCCCGCCGTGAGGCTTTAGCATGGACGGAGCTGCAGGGAAATGAGTAGCAAAAATTCCGACACGGGGAATCGAACCCCGGGCTATCGCGTGAGAGGCGATAATGTTAGCCACTACACCATATCGGATGTAGAGGTACAACCATAGTTGGTACAAATAGCGTTATATTGTTAGCCTCGGAAGGGACGGGAACGAGACTAGATCTTGACGATCTCGTCCACGTCCCTACGGAATGCAACAATGTACATTGTGATTGGTGCAGTGAACAACGATGCAGTGAACAAGATGTACTTCTCGAGCTCGAAGTTATGTTTCTTCGTCTTCTCATCCAGCTCATCATCCGCGATGACCCCTCCCACAGCTGACTCGACGCTCATGACCCGGAAGCCATATAGTTCCTTGTACTCTTTGCGGTTCTGTTTTACTGCCTAGCATGAACGCTTTGCAGGCGCGTTTATACGGAATCGAGTAATGCGGGTGCTCACCTCGGCGCGTTGCAGAACTTGCGTCGCGACGACGGATAATATACCTTGTAGGAAGGGTACAGCGGACCCGACGTTTCCAGTGGTCTGAACAGCCGCGACAACGGGGCTGAGCGGAATGCGAGAGACTCCTCGGCCGATAGAGCGCATCCCCTTGCCGAGCCACACGGGCTTGAGCTTTGTGACGAGCTTCTTCGAGGCTTGGCGGACCGGTGCAAGACGGAGGGGCATCACGAGGTGGGTTACGACGGCGTTGACCGAGGGCCGAAGACGATTGGTACGGGCAGGTGGTGGGCAAAGGACGGTATCGGAGAGTAGTATTCCATGGACAGGCGCATCCGCATCCGAATACGCGCAGCCATACAGCCTCATACCACCTTAAGACATGACATTAGACGGGCACATGGGCGGGGCAATGCATGGGCGTCCTTATTTTCCAAGGACTGTCAAGTTAAACTTTGGGGCGCGAGGGTCTGCAGCGGAAGGTGTAGCCCTGCCAGTTAATGGTGGAACAGAGAAGACGAGATGCAACAGGAAGAGGAAAGGGCACGCACGGGTAGTTTGCAGGACGCCTTGATGCCGGAGTATGTCGAAGACCTCCAAACTTTGTGAGAACTTGGCGCAGAAGCTCTCCGAGATGCACACATGAGCAGCATTTGCCTTTCGCAATGCTGTGCCAGTTGATATTACCTCACTGCTCACTGTACTGAAAGTCCCTGTGCTCAATGTCTTCACTCCGGTCTGTAAGAGATACACAAGAAGCGACCGCCAATATTGGATTACTTAGCAGATCCGCCGCCCACGCCGGCGTTGAATACACTGAGCAGGGCGAAACACCCGTACAGAAGTCCGATGGGATACGCGAGCAACAGCCTCTGATCCGACATACGCAATACCGCGACAAATATGCCCGATGCTGCATATGTGCACCAGAGAATGGAGAGAGTCGATAGTAGGTATCCCACCATTCCACTGAAATGTACAGTTAGCCTGCGAAGGGTAACGGAGGGGTGTACAAGACGTACTCAAGAGTGACGCCAACACTGATTGCGCCCACTGCAACCATGGGTAGTAGGCAGTATCCGAGCACGGAGACCACACGGTATGCGTCGATGCCCTTTTCTGACATGAGGTTGAGGAGGGTATAGATGGAGAGCGAGCCGAGTACGCCGACTCCGTAGATATATCCAAACTGTGGCTTTCCAGACTGCTCGGACACGGCTGTTAGTAGAAACGCTGATATGAGTTGAAATATGACCACATACGAAGAGCAGGAAGGTTCCGAAGCAAAAGACAAAGAGAAGCGGGCCGGCAAGGTCCGCATCATCCATGATGTGCTCGTCCACTCGTTGTAGTGGATTCAAGACGGCAAGAGACTTTGCACGAATATGTGAGAAGTTGATGCCCAGTTCTGCAGAGCTGTCGTCAGTAGTTGTCCGAAGAATGATGCCATGGTGCACACCTTCGAGTAATGGTGGTTCTCCTTCGAACCCTCCAGTCCCAAACGCCGTCCACCACCCACCAGCAGGCTGAATGTTGCCACCATAGCCTGCGCCGCCTTGCTGTATGCTCCCCTGAGCGCCGACATGACCCTCAAGACTGGAGCGCGAGCCGCTGTAGAAGGTGCTGCCGACAGGGCTGGGCGCGTAGAACTGGAGCGGCACGCCTGGTTGCGGGGCGACCGGCTGCTGGGGGTAGTACTGGCTCTGCGAGGACGACGCGCCGTACGCTGCGTTGTTGTCTTGCCACATGCTGGCGAGTCTGGAAGAGGGATATGAGAGCGGAGGAGGAGAGGAGCGTGTCGAGCGGGAGTGAGGCTGCGCGCGAGAGCGAGAGACGTGGATGGACGGGAAGCGCCCACTGACGTCACGTGCAGCGACTTGAGGCTGCT
The DNA here is from genome assembly GCA_001895945.1 of Trametes pubescens. Taxonomy (NCBI): domain Eukaryota; kingdom Fungi; phylum Basidiomycota; class Agaricomycetes; order Polyporales; family Polyporaceae; genus Trametes; species Trametes pubescens. The sequence continues at coordinate 31,177 of MNAD01000575.1, read as the reverse complement.
GTCCCATAGACGCCCGCTCTGAATTTACTTTCCACCTCCTCTCATTCCCCCGATCCGCGATGGTATGTTGCAAGCCTGGCTGTTCAACGTGATGGGGAACTAACGCACCTTTGCATAACAGCCTCAGGTACGGTGGACCTCTAAAGTGACACAGACGCCGTTTTCCAATCGTTTTCTTGCAGAACGAGTACATCGAGGAGCACATCAAGCGTCATGGACGGCGGTTGGATTACTTCGAGAAGAAGTGCGTCGCTTTATCTTCGTTCCCTTACCAATATCTGACTGTGTGCTACCAGGCGCAAGCGCGAGGCTCGTGAGGCCCATCGCTCGTCCGCGGTTGCTCAAAAGGCCTTCGGTTTGAAGGCGAAGATCCTACACGCCAAGCGCCATGCCGAGAAGGTGCAGATGAAGAAGACGCTCAAGGCGCACGACGAGCGCAATGTCAAGCAGAAGGACTCCTCATCGGCACCCGAGGGCGCGCTCCCGACGTACCTGCTCGACCGCGAGGGCCAGAAGGACGCTAAGGCACTGTCCACTGCTATCAAGGAGAAGCGCAAGGACAAGGCCGCAAAGTATGCTGTCCCTCTTCCGAAAGTCCGGGGCATTGCGGAGGACGAGATGTTCAAGGTCATGCGAACGGGCAAGAGCAAGAAGAAGGCGTGGAAGCGGATGGTCACGAAGGCGACGTTTGTTGGAGAGGGCTTCACTCGTAAGCCAGTGAAGATGGAACGTTTCATCCGTCCCATGGCTCTTCGCTACAAGAAGGCGAATGTTACCCATCGTGCGTCCGCTTCCACCTCTGAGTCGTAGCCAAGCAGCTAACCATCGTTCGTGTGCAGCCGACTTGAAAGCGACATTCCAGCTGCAAATACTTGGCGTGAAGAAGAATCCTCAATCACCGATGTACACACAGCTTGGCGTCCTTACGAAGGGAACAGTCATCGAAGTGAACGTTTCGGAGTTGGGCATGGTCACCGCTGGTGGCAAGGTTGTATTCGGGAAGTATGCGCAAATCACGAACAACCCGGAAAACGATGGTTGCATCAATGCAGTACTACGTACGCCCCTGTTTTTCATCTGCGTGGTGCGCATACACTAACTGCTCCCCTCAGTCGTATAATGCCCTTCACGCACATCCCTCGTCTACGGTTTCATGCCCAACATAGCATAGCACCTCTTTCCCATGTCATCCCCGTCGCTTTCCATGCCAGTATGTAGCATCTGTAATATCATGTCTTGTGGTGGACGCTCCGGAACGAACGCAGTCCAGTTTCAGCCCGGCGCTTGAGGACCCTCCCAAACAAGCGCCTACATGCACGGCGTTCATTGTAGCTCCGACCCTTCGTCCACTGCAACCACTTCGTTGCATTGCAACATGTCTGCCTCTCCAGCTCCTTCTCCTTCGCCCGCGCCCGGTGGCTCGTCACAACGTCATGCCGCCACACCTCTTGACAAACAGCGGGTACAGCTCGAGAAGCTGTTGAAGGATCCCGCGAAGCCGGCGTATATACCTCCTCCGCCGAAAGACAAGAGCATTCGGCCAGCACGCGAGATGATGAAGAACGTGCAGGGGTCTAGTGCTGGAGCAGGGAGTGGAGAGTTTCACGTGTACAAAGCGAGCAGGCGACGAGAGTATGAGCGACTGAAAGTGATGGACGAGGAGGCGCAGAAGGTACGAAGCCTTGGCTACATTTGTCCCTCTACCCTGCTCTACCCAAGGTGGTTACACAAACATTACGACTGACATGCATCTCTTGTGCTATCAGGAAGCGGAAGAGGCAGAATTCGAACGGCGGAAACGCGAACGAGAGGAGCAGGCGGAGGCTAAGACCTCGAAGAACCGCGCGAAACGGCAGAAGAAGAAGGAGCGCGCGAAGGGCAAGGGGACTGAGAAGGACGGACAGGAGGATGGTCCGGCGGCTGGCCCGGAAGCATCGCGCGAGCACGGCGACGTACCTTTAAAGAAACGGAGGCTGGTTAACGGCAAGGAGCTCGTGTTCCGGCGGCCGGGCGAGGGCAGCGAGGACGAGGACGAAGACGTCGGGCCAATGCCGCAGGATGCCTACGACGCGATCCCCGACGCGCCGCCAGTCGCTATCGTCGACGCGGCCAAAATCACTATCATTGAGGAGGATTGACCGTCCGGCTCGTCTCCGTTCCCTATCTCCTGCTGTTGCTCACGAACATGCCCTTGGTAGAATGTCGCGGACGATTGTATCATTTAACCGAGTGCGTGTACGACTTGTACTCAATTCTATCGGTGTTCCTTTCGCTCTGTCACTATGCTGTTCCTGAAAGCAGCGCCTTCTAGCTCAGAGTTTATTGCTGGGTCGCGCTCGTCCTCACATGCCGCAATGCTCACTGAAGCACTGAAGATGCTCATGGTCCTAGGGTTGCTCGGTCGACCCACTAGAAGGTACATCACGCGGTCGCCCGACGAGGCATTTACACGAAAAGTCTCCCGGGTAGAGCCTATGATTATCCGTCACAGATATTGCGAAGTGCAACCTGCCCCTCGATCCAGTGCAAGCATGCGGGGTACTCAACCGTGGTGCCTTGGATGACATGCTATCATATGCTTCTAGGTTTGATGTATACATCCTGAGCGAGGCGTGGAAGGTGAGCTTGTTTGTGGATCCACGGATAAACACGGCTAAATTTCGTTCGTTGACCGCCGCAATGAGGCCATGTTTGTATAGCCTCCGTGTCGGCCTGAGAGAATTGCCAGTAGGACATACAACTATGGGCCTTGGGGACCGAGGGTCGGCCTTCGATACTTGTGCTACGCCGTCGAGGTTCGCTTCTCACGAGGTCTTAGCTGCCTCACAAATCCGAGGCACATCTCGTGAATGACGAACAGTCGACCTTCTGATGTAGCGGCCCGTGGGCAACGGTCCGCAAAGTAATCTCATACTTCACCAGAACTCGCTCGCTGACGGTGCTGAACACAGGTTGAGCGACAGTATAAAAGCGTTCTCGAGTTGATGGGGTTGAGCCCAGGTCAGGATTCCCCAGTACACCTCAAGCGACCCGCTGCGATGTTCTCTATCATCTCTGTGCTCCTCGCTGCCGCCTTTGGCGCAGCTAGCGTTAACGCCCATGGCTACGTCCAAGACGTCGTCGTCGGCTCGACCCACTACACAGGGTATCTGCCGTACCAGGATATCTACATGAACCCTCAGCCAGAGCGGATCATCCGCGCCATCCCCGGCAATGGTACGTTTGAGCTTGTAGAGGAGTGGTATTGTATGCTGCCAGTGACGCTGCGCGTTCCCTCCGGATAGGCCCAGTCACGGACCTTACTCAGATCGAGTAGGCACCAGCCCATTTCCCCTCTCATAATAACAGTGCTCATGCGACCTCTTCCTCAGCGTCCAGTGCAACGGGTACACCGACGGAGGTGTCATCGGCTCGAAGCCCGCTCCCATCTTCGCCTCTCCAGTTCCCGCTGGCTCCCAGATTGGTCTGAACTGGACCGCTTGGCCCGACTCGTGAGTCACTTCTGGTTTTTAAATGTACGCGTATGTCTAACGCGAATCGTAGCCACGTCGGACCCATCATCACATACCTTGCTCGCGCTCCTAACGACATCACTCAGTGGCAGCCCGGCACCGAGTACGTCGCTCCACACATCCCAGCCGTCATTCGCTGAAGATGTCTGGAAACAGTGCCGTGTGGTTCAAGATCGACGAGGCCGGCAAGACTGCTGACGGCAAATGGGCGGCCACGGACGGGCTGTACGCGACGGACTCGATCTACACCATCACAATCCCGCCCAAGCTCATGCCTGGCCAGTACATCATCCGGCACGAGATGTTAGTCCTCTCACCTCGGCTGAGTTGCCATCCCATGTTGGACTGACGTTGCGGTGCCACATCTAGAATCGCGCTGCACGGCGCGTTCGACTACCCCGGCGCGCAATTCTACCCGTCCTGTATCCAGATCGAGGTCACCGGCACCGGGAACGCGCTGCCCACCTCTGGGCTGGTGGCATTCCCGGGTGCGTACACCCCCGACACGTGAGTTTTGCGCTGCTTGGGCTGTTGTTGGGAGCGAAGGCTGAGCGCGCGCACTAGTCCCGGCATTGTGTTTGATGTGTACGACAACCCCGACTCTACGTACCCGATCCCTGGCCCGGCCGTGTACGTTGCGCTCTCTGGGTGCTCTCTCGTAGCGCCTGCGACTGACCACTTTGCTACAGCTGGACCGGTGGCAACTGAGCGCTGTGCAAGCGTGCATAGCATTTCTTAGTGTTGAGGACGTAGTTCTAGGTTATCTGTGTCTGCTGCATCCTGTTGACATGGATGCCGAATCCGATACGATCGCAATTCGCCCGTTTGCAGTGACGGTGGTGACTCAGACTTAGCCGAAATCTGGGTGGGGTTGCAACAAGCTCAATGTACTATCGCGCTGGCGACTTGACCGGAGCAAAAAAATCCGTATAATCACCCGCTCATACGCCATACATCTGTCTAGCGTTCTCCCTGCCTTCTCGCAGGACCCTCTCAGCGTCCCACCGCGCGCCCTCTGTGGCAGTCTCGTTCGCGACGTCCGCGGTGAATTCCGCCGTCCACGGGATCATCGCTGAATGTGAGATCGGGAGCCGGCCCTTGACGTTCTTGAGCGTGTTGTAGATGTTCGACGGGGCCATGTATGGCGCGTCCGTCTCGAGCAGGATGCGCAATGGCGATGGGGAGGCGGCGGCCATCTGCCGGATGACCGCGGAGGTGTTGAGGTTGGTCGCGTATGTGATGACACCTGTGAATGAGTGGGAAGTGAGGTGAGATTTTTCGGAACCAAAGACGAGGTGGTGGCTACGGACCTGTGATCCCGATATAGAGGTTAGGGAAGTGCTCTAGCATGCGCGCGGCCCACTCGGGCGAGTCGGTGTAACAGTGAATGTGTATCTGGCGGTCGTTTCAGCTCTCTAGGGTGCAGGGTTGGGAACGGCACTGGCTTACGCGATGATCCTTGGGGACGTATTCCTTGAGAATACGCTCAGAGTCCTCTTCCGCTTCTCGCGTGTGGATGGTCAGCGGCTTGCCTAACCGCACGGCCTGCTTGAGTTGGCGGATGAAGACCTCTTGCTGCTGCTCACGCGGGGAGTTGTCGTAGTGGTAGTCGAGCCCGATTTCACCCCATCCGACGCAGCGCGGGTGCGCCATTGCCTCTAATCTGAATAGTGTTCAGTCGGGCAGCACGCGGTAAAGACGAGCGTGAACTGACATATCACGTTCCACGTCATCATTGTATTCCTTCGCTTCATGTCTGTGCCGATTGGTATAAGCGGGTCGTTGGCCTCACTTTCGCTGCAACTCACGGATGGACACCTGTGCGGCTCAAGGTCAAGCTTCAAGTTTTTGACAATTCATATAGTAGGATTCGGACTGACCCATAACAAACCAATACTCAAGCCCACCCCACTTCACCCTCCGGTCCTCCTCAGACAGCGCAGAGTCCGCGAGCTCCCGCCACTGCTTCGTGACCGGGGCCTCGCAGTACACGTCCACGATCGCGTCTACCGCGTGGCCCTGGTACATCTCGCGCACAAAGTCGTAAACGGTGTCATGTTTGCCCTCCTTGTACTTGCTGCGGTAGAACGAGAACGTGGATAGCAGGTGCGTGTGCGTGTCTACAATGGGTGTGGTTTGCGCGTCAGGGCGGGCGGGGTGCTGGGGCAGCAGGAGGTGCTCTTCAGCGGGGACGGAGGACTTCTTCTTGCCCATCCTGCGTGCGGGTTTGCCGGTGGTGTATGGACGGAGAGTTTGGCGGGCGGTAGTGGGGCACAGATGGGAGATATGTGAGATTGGGACGGACCGGTGCCGGGCGAGCGTGAGTCTGAGCAATGCCAGAGTCATCTGAGGTGCGCTGAGCTCGAAACAGCGAGTGTACTGTCCTTCCGGAGACACAAGGAAGGGGTACGTCTGACCTGAGTTATACAGGTACTAGAGCACGCCTGGAAGGCAGGCAGAGGCCTATGTGAAGTTGGTGGAAGGAGGGAGAGTTGTTACTTGCTCGACGCTTTCCGTTCCGCCATATGTGCACAATCGGGGCATTCGCACCAAACATTATAACATATAAGCGAGAGCGCGGTGGCCATTTACGTTGTACGCGGTGGTAGCGATGGGCGCAATGCAGCAGGTGTACTTCGCGTGCCTCGAAGATATGGATAGAAGACGATGATCATTCAGGTGGATGGCGTACTGAGTGAAGGGGTATTACAGCCTCCGTGCTCGCGCCCCGCAGTCCCTGCAACCCGTACCACATATTTACCACGAGGACGGAGAGAAGCATTTGCCATGTGTTGGGAATTTGACGAGGGGACCACCTGCATTTGGTAAAGACAGAGGTTGTGTCGATCACTCCGGAGACAAGCGCGGTCTTGAAGACATTGGCAATAGCTTGACACAGCGGCGAGTGTCGTGCACAAGGCAATGCATACTGAGAAAGAGACACGTTGCGCGACAGGGTGTGGGAGGCGGCAAGGGGACGATGGCCGGGACCGCGAGAGCTCGGGGCGCAGGAGAGGGAGGAGACGCCGAGGGACGCTCTCATCCATCTCACTGCCGAGCACCGGAACCCGCAGGGACACGTCCCTCCTCTCACACCCGCCCCCATCCTACAAAAGACCGCGCGCACCGTGGCTCACCAACCTCCGCAACGCACCCACACCCCCGCCCCACTCGACAGCATGGACATCTCGTCAGTACCCCGCCCGCCCTCGCCCAGGCCCGTGTATGCTGAATCGACATTTCACTCCTGCAGCTCCGTTCTCCAGGGTGGTTACCAGCACCCGCTCTCCCGCTCATGGCAGGCGCAGCGCAGCATCACAAAGTCCATGCTCATGTACCCCATCTTCATCACCGACGACCCGGACGCATACGTCGACATTCCTTCCCTGCCCGGCCAGGCTAGGTGGGGTGTCAACAAGCTTGAGGAGTTCCTCGGTCCTCTCGTAAAGAAGGGCCTCCGCAGTGTGATCCTCTTCGGCGTCCCTATGCGCTGCGAAAAGGTATGCGCGACCTCACCGGCCCACTAGCTGTCACACTCATTCCAAGTCTGCAGGATGACCGCGGTAGCCCCGCAGACGACCCGAACGGGCCCGTTATCCTAGCCGTGCGCAAGCTCCGCACACTTTTCCCGGAGCTCTACATCGCCTGTGACGTCTGCCTCTGCGAGTACACCTCCCACGGGCACTGTGGCCTCTTTAGGACCGACGGCACCATCGACAACACGCCCTCAGCCGCACGCATCGCGGAGGTCGCTCTCTCGTACGCGCGCGCAGGTGCGCACTGCGTCGCCCCGAGCGACATGATGGACGGCCGCATTAAGACAATCAAGCGCGCGCTCATCGACAACGGGTACGGGAACCGCTGCACGCTCATGGCGTACTCGGCGAAGTTCGCGAGCGCGCTGTATGGGCCCTTCCGGGACGCGGCGGGGAGCGCGCCCTCGTTCGGTGACCGGAAGTGCTACCAACTCCCGCCCACGGCGAAGGGTCTCGCGCGGCGTGCTATTGTGAGTAATTCTTCCAGACGCGGTATTGCATAGTACTGAGGTTACCGTAGAAACGCGATGTTGAGGAGGGCGCGGACATCATCATGGTTAAGCCGGCTCTGCCGTACCTGGACGTTATCCAGGACGCCAAGGAACTTGCCCACGACCACCCGCTCGCGTGCTATCAGGTCAGCGGCGAGTACGCGATGGTCGTCGCTGGTGCGCACGCCGGGGTGTATGACTTGCGCACGATGGCATTCGAAACGGTGGAGAGCATGGTCCGGGCAGGTGAGCTGATACCGGTCGTTCTGGTTTCTGAACGGTGACGCTGATAGTTATATCTTCAGGATGTACTTTGATTCTGACCTACTTCACCCCGCAATTCTTGGACTGGTTGGATGAGTAGAGAGGGAGCGCTGGAAACGGGAAGGAAATGTAGCACCAAGTAGTTGTAGATGCTTCTTGTAATGCGGGGCGGAACCTGGGGTAATATGTATATCCGCTCAACTCAGCTCTCTGCGTATGCAATCGAAGCTAGCGTATACGCAACCGACCGATTGATGAGTGTATCCGTCCAAGCCAGCTAAGTATGTACGTTCTACGGCTCGACGAGTGGGCGTCTAATGGGGTGCTTTCGTCCGTTTGGGCGTCAGCGGCGCAGGCCGTCTCTCTGCTCCTCCCCTCGTCGTCTCCCCTCCGCTCGTTTTCTCGCTTTGCTGGTCTCCCTCCTGCGTTGCTTCTTCCATGACGGACGTGCCGAAGCTGAGCATCACGCTCCTGGGAGCGGGGCAGGAAGTTGGCCGCTCATGTTGTGTCTTGCAATATCGTGGTCGGACCATCGTTTGTGATGCCGGTGTTCACCCCGCATACAGCGGCATTGCCTCTCTGCCATTCATAGACGAACTGGACTGGAGCACCGTCGACGTCCTTCTCGTCACTCAGTATGTTTCACGTGTGCTCTCGCCGCTATTGATTCTAATATTTGGGTAGCTTCCACCTGGATCATGCAGCCGCCCTCACGTACATTATGGAGAAGGTCTGCCGCAAACGCGTCTCTATGTGACTGAGGCTCATACCGTTCTAGACGAACTTCAGGAATGGCAAGGGAAAGGTGTACATGACCCACCCTACCAAAGCTCTCCATAAATTCATGATGCAGGACTTCGTTCGCATGAGGTGCGTTCTTCCGCACGTCTTCCAAGTGGCTGCTGAACACTTCCCTTTTCAGTTCATCATCAACAGACACCTTGTTCACCCCGCTCGAAATGTCTATGTCTCTCGCATCTATCATTGCTGTCTCCGCTCACCAAGTCATCAACCCATGTGCTGGTGTCTCCTTCACGCCCTACCACGCTGGACACGTCCTCGGGGCCTGTATGTTCCTCATCGACATTGCTGGGCTCAAAATTCTGTACACTGGCGACTACTCCCGAGAAGAGGATCGACACTTGGTCAAGGCCGAGATTCCTCCTGTGCACCCTGACGTTCTGATCGTTGAGAGCACGTACGGTGTCCAGAGTCACGAACCTAGGGAAGACAAGGAGACGCGTTTCACGAATCTGGTCCACTCCATCATTCGCCGTGGTGGCCATGTTCTGCTTCCGACGTTCGCCTTGGGTCGTGCTCAGGAACTGCTGTTGATTCTGGACGAGTACTGGGCGAAGCATCCGGATCTCCACAATGTACCAATATACTATGCGTCAAGTCTCGCCCGGAAGTGTATGGCTGTGTTCCAGACGTACATCCACACCATGAACGCGAACGTCCGCACGCGATTTGCGAAACACGACAACCCCTTTGTGTTCAAGTATGTTGCGTGCTCTGTTGCTTTTGGATACTCTTAACATTCTTGTTCCACAGGCATATCACAAATGTACCCGGTACGCGAGGATGGGAGCGCAAAATTGCCGAAGGTCCTCCATGCGTGGTACTTGCATCTCCCGGCTTCATGCAGACAGGACCCAGTCGAGAACTCCTGGAACTCTGGGCTCCCGACTCGCGGAACGGCTTGATTGTCACGGGGTACTCTATCGAAGGGACGATGGCGAGGGTGAGTGACTACCTCAGGACGTGCCCGCACTTTCCGTCGTCGTTGTGTATCGTCTCGTGTCCGTATTGTATGTACCATGCGAAGCAATGGACCGTTTCTCTTCTGATCCTCATTGTTGCGTGCGCGGCTGGCCTGTGAGCGTGTGAGTCGGTATTCATGCCCTTTTTACCCTTGGTATCACTAGGAAATCCTCACCGAGCCTGAAGAGATCACCACCATGAAGGGCAACACGATCCCGAGAAAGATTTCGGTCGACTACATGTCGTTCAGCGCGCACGTGGACTACTCGCAGAACTCTGAGTTCATGGAGCTCGTGAAGCCCCAACATATTGTGAGTGCCCATTGTGACTGTCTGTACAGGAGCCTGGTAGCTGATTTGAACAAAGGTTTTGGTGCACGGCGAGGCGACCGGCATGGGCCGTCTGAAGGCTGCGATGCAGGACAGGTACAAAAGCCGCGACGAGGAGATCAAAATCCACACCCCGCGGAACCTCGAGACGCTCGAGCTCACGTTCCGCAGCGAGCGTGTAGCGAAGGTGCGCTGCCCCTCGATAGTTTTTCTTTCTTGCGATGTCTGACTTTTCGTGTGCATCCTTGACCAGGCGATCGGAACCCTGGCGAACAAGCCCCCACAGCCGAATGATATCATCTCGGGCCTGCTGGTATCGAAGGACTATTCGTACACGCTGCTCGACCCGCGCGACCTGCGCGACTTCGCGGGGCTCACGACATGCGTGGTCACGCAGCGCCAAAAGGTCGTGCTTGGGGTCGGCTGGGACCTCGTGCGGTGGCATCTGGAGGGTATGTTCGGTGCCGTTGAGGAGGGCATGGACAAGGACGGGGTTGTCACCATGCGGGTGGGTGTTTCTCGCTGGTACCAGAGGATTTCGATGGATGTGCTGACGAACGGACAGGTGATGGGCGCGGTGGACGTGAAGCAGACGTCGGAGCACGAGCTCACGCTGGAGTGGGATTCGAGCGCGAGCAACGACATGATCGCAGATTCGACACTCGGACTTATCACCGGGATCGACAAGAGCCCGGCCTCCGTGAAGTGTGAGTGAACCTCAAGAATTTATTCGTACTTCTACTGAGCCTCCCCGCCTTGCCAGTGACGACGAATGCCCACAGCCACACCCACGCGCCAAAGCACGCACATCCGCACGCAGACGTGACCGACCCGGTGACGCGCATACAGCGGCTCGCGTGGTTCCTCGAGGAGCACTTTGACTCGGTCGAGCTGCACATGCCTGAGGAGATGGACGAGGAGGCGGACGAGGAGGATCGTGAGCCGTCGCTGGTGGTGGAGATTCATGAGGCCCTGGCGGTGATCAACCTACGCACGATGGTGAGTTCCGCGTCGTCGTTAGGCAGGTATGGGACATGGCTGACAGTGCGACTGGCAGACTGTAACGAGCGAGAGCAACTCGCTGCGGAAGCGCGTCGAGGCGGTACTGGACATGGCCGTGTCTACTGTGAGCTCGCTTGGGGAGGCGTTCACCGCCGGCGCCCCTCTGCATATGGGGGATACTGCGCACGCTGGCGAAGCGGAGAAGTCGCGCTCGGGGACGTCGCCGCTTCCGTCGATTGCGGAGCATGCGGAGGAGTTGCAGGACCTCCCTGAGGCTGCCACTGAAGACCCATCTATGAAGGAGGCGGACGAGAAACCCGACGTTCGGGAGGAAACGAAGGATATAAAGCCCGATGCGCGGGGAGGCGAGGAGGGCGAGGGAGAGGGAGAGGGAGAGGATGAAGAGGAGGAGGATGACGAGGAGGATGATGGGATTTTGCAAGTACACGTGTAGACTTGCCGTGGTAGTCGAGTTCGGCCTGTGTTTCGTATCGCGTTGTATCACTAATAAATCGTTGGCTGTACGCTCCCCTCAACATCGATGATATGCGTTTATGAAGAGACAGGACAGAAAACCGAGCGTGAGCTTGCTGGGAGATGTTTCGCCTATATGTTTAACATGATGACACGGTTTCTGAACGACATCGGAGTTTTATTCCACGGGCACATATGTCGCGTTGGCCTCACGAGGGCGAAGGCGCGCCACTTTCTATACCTATCCGCAAAGACCATGGGCTCGTCGCCCCCTCAAGTAGATCACACATCGTCTGCCTAGGGAAGACAAGCAGACACCCACAAAGTACTCGGGCTTGGAGATGGCAAGCCCTGTTGATGATCAGTCTGAGAAGGACGCAGGCGTGTAGTTAGTTAGTGTTCGTATGCTCGGCGGGTCGTGCGTGAGACTGGACAAGATCAAAGTTCAGTCGTTAGTGCTAAAAAAAAAAAGGCGGTGGAAGGTAAGCGCTGTAGATGTGTATATATGCCCGGCAGTCTGGAACTCCTGCAGAATGACCGCCGTCTGTAGGTGGTCTTTGTGTTGCGCATGCCTGATTGCAACGAGCTCCTTCGTCTGTGCAAACGATCTGGGGTTAGCAAGGATACATGTATACCGTCAACAGGAAGAAACCGACCTGGAATATCACCAACGCGTACGTCAACCCCTGCTTGTGTTTCGCCAAAGCGTCGCTATGCTTGTCCTTGCGCAAGAACCGGCGAAGGACCGATTTACCCTTTAGACGCTCCATGATCTCGACGATCTCGTTCATGTCTCTACAAAACACAATGTAAAGCGGGATCAGTGTGTTGAAAGGCGAAGGAGAAACGTAACGCACTTTTTCAGCTCGGCGATATGTTTCGTCGTCTTCCCATCCAGCTCATCCTCCGGCACATCTCCAATGACTTCGACCATGGCAGACATGACCCTCTCAGCCAAGCGAGCTAGATCCTTACACTCCTCGCGGTTACGCTTCACCGCCTAGCGTCGACGTTCCTCAGCAATGTTCGTGCCATCTCAAGCAGCGCTTATGCTCACATCGGCGCGTTGCAGAATCAACGCGACTAGAGACGACATCCCTTGCAGATATGGTACAGCAGACCCAACGTTGCCGGTCGTCTGTACCGCCGTGATGACCGGGCCAAGTGGGATATGAGAGACACCTCGTCCAATACAACGTATGCCCTTCCCCAGCCATACGGGCTTGAGTTTTGCGAGCAACTTCTTCGAGGTCTGGCGGATTGGCTTGGAGTACAGAGGCATGATGCAGCGGACGGCGACGGGTATATTCGAGGGCTGCAGGCGGCGGCGGATACGGGTAAGTAGGAGGCGACAGTGTCGAGTAGCACTCTCCCAAGGATAGGCGTGCGTGCATCTGACTACGCTCAGCCCGCATAGCCTCATTCCACCATGAGGTACTTGGTTGAACACATGAGCAGAGCAATGCACGGGCGTCATTAACTCCCAAGGAACGTCAACTTGAATGGTATCGCGGTGGCAAAGGCCTGAGCAGCGCGATGTTCAGCCCTGCGACCTCGAAACAAAATCAGAGACGACATGCCAAATTGAAGGATATTTGCTCACCAGATGCGAACGACCTTGCGTGGACCCGGAGTAGTACTGGATGTCATGCACTCAACGCTTGAACACGGACGCAGTGGCACGTTTTTCCATATAGGCAATAGCAACATGACGAGATGGCTGGGTCCAGGCTGGACCGCCTCCGAGTCAGAAAACCTAACGAAAAAGGAGGAATATGTTCTTGTATTTGGTCCCTATTGTGTGAGCGTAGCGCTCCATTAGCTTAAGTTTGAAGGATCAGCTCGCCAGAGAATTAGACGAGAAACATGCGATACTTTGCAGTGTGAATCGTGCCTGAAAGCAAAGGTAGGAGGAGAGACTTGGACCATCGATCGCGATATCCGCGCGCAGAGCTTATACTGAACGCTCAGCAAGCGCACAAGGGCAAGCGCTCGTGTCTTCGCAGCTCCCCCATCGCAGTCCTCCACGTCTAATATCAAGAGTTGTGGCACATCTCCCAATCAAAAACAAATCAGAGCCCCGAAATGCGAAAACGCACGCTGGGGCATATACAATACAACAACAAGTAAACATATCTTCAGACCATAAGAGCTGCGATCTCCTCTGGAATCACGGGCCGTTTCTTCCATTCGGCCTCCCATCCAACAGCAGCACCAGTTTCCCCACCCACGCTAGGCAAACCAAATACAGCGGTGACCAACCAAATGTCCCCTCCTTCGGGCCCGTTTTCATCCATGAGCGTCGGCAAGACCGCGCGAGGGACCATGAGGTTCGTGTTCGAGTCCGTCCTCATAGCCTTGCCCTTCCTGCTCGCCCTGCCGCCGAGCTCAGCGATCCCAGAAACGCCTGCCTTGGACGTTGCGCGCGCCTCGCTCCCGTTCTCCAGCGTGCCGAACGCCTCTCCGGTCGACGGCTCCAGCGCCCGGTCGTCCGCGCGCTGCCCGTATATCGCCCAGCCGCCCTCTGCGGAGATGAGAGCTCGCGCGGACCGGATGCGGTGGACGCGCAGGTGCCAGAGCGGCGCATCGGGCGTGGGCGGGACAAGCCACGTCTCGACGGACACATCCTTCCACGGGTACCACATCGAGCGCAGCCAGCGCCCGCCGTGCTCGAAGCGCGCTTCCTTCGTCTCGCGGCGGAGCTTCCACGTCTCACCGGCATCGTCGCTCAAAGCGAGCGCGCTGTCCGCGCCGTGCTCCTCGAGCGTGAGGTTGCCGACGGGCACACTGTACCCGAACGCGGACGAGTAGGCGAACTTGCCGTATTTGGCCGCGCTCTGCTTGACGGGGTACGAGCATTGCTGGCCGGAGGAGAGGATGTAGGTGTGTCCGCCGAGGTTGCACGCGATGTGGAGCGGCTTGTATAGCGGCTTAATTGTGTTGCGGAGCGCGGCGGGGTACGGCTCCTCGGGGGACGCCCAGAAGGGGTGCGACTCGGAGAGAGCGAGCGGGATGAAGGACTTGCAGAACCAGTACGGGCTCCCGGGAGAATTGTAGTTCTCGGTCATATTATGGTTCGGGTAGCAGAAGCCGATCGTGAACGTGCCGTCGGCGTAGTACGCGCCGGGCTGACGCGCCCAATAGCGGAGATTGCGCAGCTGGAGGCCCCTCACGGCGCCCCATGTTAGGGGGGCAGGGGGATCGACGTCGGCGAAGGCGAGGGCGCCCCAGAAGGAGGACATTGCGGCGCGGTAGGTGAGGCTTCTTCCGAACGGGATCGCGCGTCCTGTTTTAGCCGTGTGAGCGCGGTGTACGCATGACCTGGGCTGAGTAAGATTGTGCAGTACCTTCTTCGTCGAAGTAGTGCACGAAGTCCAGGGCGAACTTGCGGGCGCGGGCACGGAACTCCTCGCACCGTTCCGGGTCTTCCTTTTGCGCAAGTTTGGAGTAGACGAGCTGAGCGTACTGAATTGCGAACGACGAGGAGTAGTAGTCCAGTTGGACCACACCCTCGGGACCATCGCGCGACCATCCGTCGCCAATGTAGAAAGTGTCGAGGTGGTCGAGGTCAGCCTTCATGCGCTTGCCGTCGAACCTAGGGGAGCCGACTTTTGAGAGGCCGAGGTTCGCAAAAACCTGAACGGTCGCGTTCAGTACAGCGCACATATGATCACGCGCGAAGAGAGCATACTCTGAACCAGAGCCAGTTTGTGTTTGGCATCTCCTTGTCGTTCATACCTCCGAGCCAGTCCTCGAGATGGCGCTTGCCCTCCGCCGGAAGCGGATCCCAGAGCTGCTCCTTGGCTACGGAGAGCGAGAACCCGATCGCAGAGCACTCGACCATGCGCTGGTCCTTGTCGCGCATGTTGCCCCAGAACTCCTCGTGGTCCGGGTCGGTGCCGTTCGCGAAGCCTCTGACCCAGCGTTCTACACCCGGGTACGAGCCGCCTCCCGCGAGCAAGGAGGCGAGCCCCCAGATGGGGCGCGAGAAGCCCTCGAGTTGGGCGGCGGACTCATCGAAGTGTGTACCTGTGAAGCCGAGGTGGATGCGCGCGCCGCCTGGAGATGTATGGTGCGCAAGGGGGTCGAGGATGCCGATGAGGTACTGCGCGAGCTCGGCCTTGGTGGTGAGCGGGTTGGACGCAAACGGGGTGGTGTTCGCGAACGAGGACATGGATAGCTAGCAAGGAGGTCGAGGATACTGCGCCCGACATCGGTGCCTAGTACTAGTACTTATGAGTTCTGGAGGAGAGGAGATGGTCAGGAGCTCGACCGCACCGGACCGCGGGGGAGGGAATAGCAACTCACGGTCCGAGGCTCCTCCGTCGATCGCTCACATTTCTTGATCGATCCTGCTGGCATGTATATTGACCGGAAGTGTGTAGGCTAAGGAAAGTAGCGATGTGAGCCTTGACATAACTACGTTCGTGTGCATCATGGGTGCCGGTGAGGCGTAGTGCATGTACCGCATCTCGAGTAGACCGGTCAATGCGTCGGCGAAATACACGCTCGATTGCGCTCCGGCGTTTGCCGAGGCGTTGAGCACAGTGACCTAACTTTGTCGACGTCTCCCCTAGGCGGACGAATCATGAATGTGCGTATCTCCATGTTCAACTTGCGCATACAGTACTACCCTGGTCAATCCACCGCTTGACTGCGCTGAAGCTTAACTCGCGCAATTCGCTGTTGATGCTATGATTATATCTATGGGTAATTGCAATTTGCGCAATCGTTAACAAGTGGTCTAGTGGCTGTAAATCCGTGCTTTAAAAATGACCATACGTTCAACTCCGTGGACCGAGGCAGGTGAACCATCAGAGAAATAGGGGTATTCACCCATGCGCATGTTCCAGCTGGTCGTGCGCCATGTGGTTGTGGTCGTGATCATTGCTTCATGAACAGCGAACGGTGCGGTGACCTGATTTCCCCCGGGAGTGGACGGAGAGAGGGGGCGCAGTACTAGTAGACTACGTCAGCAACACGGCTTGCTTCGCATATCTATAATTTTGAGTATGCCTATGTCGAGCGACAAGGACGTGCATGTCGCAAACAAGGTGCTGGTGGTGACTAGCAGCGGCAGCGTACCCGTTGTGTATTACGAGCAGTCGGCGTGAAATGTCGGGGCCGTACGCTCTTGATACACGCGATTTGGTGGACGACGGTGATGAGCAGGTTGGCGACGCGCTGACGCTACCTTGGTAAGCCATACGCTCCTGGGCCGATGGAGAGACGGGACATCGGCAAAAATGCGCAATGTGAACGTTGTGGCACACGATGCACACCAGTACTTATTCGAGTTGCTATGAGAGACAGAGCTTGCTGTGAAGCAGTGAATCGCAGGTTGAAGCGTTCAGCATAATTTGTGCGGGGTGAAATCTATCACTTGCGGGCACATTTTTGCTGGGTATACTGATTCCTGTTCACGACTTGTCGCAGAGGAACGATGGCGAAAACATGAGAGCTATGCACGAAGCAGAGTTTGAGTAGACGCCAGGAGGTTGTGGGTGCACCGGAAAAGCGGCCCGGACCGGGTTGTTCCCAGGATGCCGACTGAACGCCGCCTCCCGCTCCCGCTCCCGCTCCCGCTTGCTCCCCGCCCTGCCCTCCATCCTCCGAGGTTGTCCTCGTCCGTCGCGGTTCTCTTGGTCTCGCAGCCTAGGAAGAGAATGTCTTCTTACACCTACCTTGACACTCCGAACGCTAATTTGGTACGTCATGTTGTCCCTTCTCTCCGCCGCTCGTAATTCTCAGCGGGCCTGGTACAGGTGTGCTGCATCTGCAGGTGTGTTCCCAGCCATCCAACTTCCCGGACCTGCCTCTAATTCCACCCAAGATCCCCGTTCGTCGAACCGTGCACCGCCCGCACCTGCTTTCATACCTTCTGCTACGAGTGCATCTCTCAGGCCATCGCCATCAACTGTCATTGCCCCATCGACCGCACCCCGCTTTCCCTCCACGACCTCGCTCCCGCTGATCCAGTCATACGCAATGTCCGTCTATCCTCCAACTCTGTCGTCGCTATGGAGTGCTGACGCTCATGGCAGTTGGTAGACGAGTTGATCGTCCAGTGCCCTCAGGAACCCCTCGGTTGCTCCCATACTTGTCAGCGGCTTCTCCTACCAGTGCACGTCGCCGAATCCTGCAAATATGTCCAAGTCAACTGTCCAAACCCCGATTGTGCACTGCTCGTCCTGAGGGGAGCTGTCGACAGTCACCAGTGCGAGCGCACTGTGTCCGACGTAGGAGCCCCGGGCACCCAGAACCAGGACGACGGTGAGAGCTCTAGTCTCAAGGTATGTCTCAACCTACGACATGTAGTCATCGACGTCGCCTTGCTAACATGCCGATCTGCTGTAGACGGAAGCGGAAGCGAGGGATGATGCACAGGCTGCGAAAACCTCGAATCCGACTTCACCACCTTCGTCCACAGACTTAGTCGCGGAAAACACCATCTTGCGCCTGCGACTTTCAGCGTTGGAGAACGTCGTACATGAGCTGCGTAGTGAGATGTATGCCGTGAAGCACGCACTTGGGCCATGGTACAGGCCCGACGTGCAGCCCCAATTCCACGCTTACCGACAAGCAGAGCCACCCCTTGCAACATTCGAAGTGTTGGATGGCCCTATATCAGCAGCTGCAGAAGCACAAGGACAAGACCCCATCAATCTATCAGAATCCCCTCCTCTCACGCTTCCAGAGGATCCCTCCGACATAGCATCCTACTTCCCGAACCCAGAAGAGTCTATTTGGAATGCTCAATCACGCCCGCGTCGAAGTCGCGCTTCCACAGATGCCACCCGCATACAGCATCTCCCCGCGCAGTCGCCTACATCACCAACCGCCCCCTATCCAACAGTGTTTCCCATTACCCCCGCTGTCGGATACGTCCCTGGTGGTCTTGCTATGATGTACGGGTCCAGTTCCTACACGACACCTGGCCCTGTCCCCGCCCTCTCGTATCCCCAAGGTACCGCGATCCCGACGAACTCTCCAACTGCCCTCAGTATTCCGCCGCTCGATCCGACCACTCCCCTGCCCGACACCCTCGCATCGCTCCACTCGTCGCTCGGGACACTCGCCGGCGCTCTCGGCGCGCTCGCCGCCGCGCGGGGTTCGGAGTCGTTGCGGACCACAGAAGAGATCAGGGGCATGCGCGCGGCCATGCACGGGCTGCGTATGCAGGTATGTCCGCGCCCGACCGACATATACAAGTACACTCCGTTCTGACAGCGCATCGCGTGATAGATGCACGACATGCTCACGTCACGGACACAGATTTCTGGCCAAGGACCTGCTGGCCGGAGCGCGGACGCGGACGGTCCAGGACCCGACACGGCGGGCCCGCCGCCGCACTGGCCGCGCCCTTACGGACAGTACCCGTTGTACCCACACCTGTACCCGCTCGCGCAACTGGGCATGGCGCACCCGGCGCCAGCGAATATCACGAAGCTCTAAACTTCAGTACCGCGCGCTGTCTACGGTCAGACGTCTGATCAGGCGACGCCCGGCCGCACACATACGCTCACGGGCGTGCTGTTCGGATCGCGCATCTGACGTGCGCGTCCCCACGGGGCGCACGAGCGTGGGCGAGGATGAGGGCACGCAGGGCGTGGGTGGAGACGGGGAATTCGAAGGGCGGATCCGCGCGGGCGTGCAGCTCATCTATCAGCGAGGCAAACTGGCGCGCTCCGAGTCCTGGCTAGGGACGCTGCAGCTGCCGCGTACGGGTTAATTGCGACCCGTGTTACGATCCGCCGCGCGCGCGTCCTGGGGTGCGCGGGTGGCACTGGCAGGCTGCTTGCTTGTTGCCCCTCCGACGTACGTACGGGCGCGCTGTGTAGCGTCATCGACGCCAAGGTCGTCCGTGCAACGAGGTGCGGCTTCGAGTAGCCGCGTCGGCGCCTTCAGGGCGGACCCACATCCCTAGCTCGTCCCCATCCCGCCACTATCAGAGCAGTGCCCGCGCCATTCGACCTCAGCACATCCAAGCTCTCGCGAGGCGCCATCGAGCCATGATATCACGGCGCCCGGGGCGGTGCCATGGCATGGGTGCGCGGTCGATCGCCGACATTGCCATCTTGTCATCGACCCATCCCGACATAGCTGCCGGCCCTCGTATGTTTCTATGTATGTACTATCAATATCACGCTGCAGTTCGCGCGGATGCGGGATGCAGATCCGCACGTCATGGCCCTTCCCAGCTGTGCATGTATCATGATCGTCCAATGCGATGCAATGCAGCCCGGCGAACTACGGTTGTCGCGCTGTTCGCGACCGCGGCTTCGGGCGCTCGCAGTGCGGCGGCGAGGCGCGCTTCGCGGGGTGCACGCTGGGCGGCTTGACGGGGCACTGCGGCGGGAGCGAGCACGGGCGTGCGGAGGAATAGAGACGATCCGCGCGCGGTGATTGATAACGTCGAATGTAGTACGGGCTGCAATCCATGTACAGATCGCACCACAACATGTACAGCGCCGCTAGGCGACGTCAAAACGTCGCGCGTAGGTACCCGTACAGGGCCCGAGCGCTGTGGATGCGCATGACAGCGCAGCGAGGGCCTGCGGGCGTCGACAGCGACAGCGGTGGGAATCATTACCAGGCGGACTTTACGTCCGCCCGCGGTGGTATAGACACGGTAGTGTCGTAGCAATAGGTGCTCGCGCGCGCGAGAAAACAGACAGAGACAGACGGAAGTCAAGGAAACCCATAATCGAACAAGCAAGGAACGACAGGTGGAGACGACTATACGGATTCTACAGTAGGCTACGACAGAGACCGTCGCCTGGGGGGCCAGGCGCGCGCAACGGGGCGCGTGCAAAAAATGACGAATAAGTGTTAACGGACGGGGACAAAGAGAATGATGCGGGGTGATAGCTGTACACGGACGACGGGCGGGGCGGAAATGTATAGTACCTGGTGGAAGATGGACGGGACGCTGTAAATAAGGCGAGATGGAGATGGAGACCAGACGGGGCGCGAAGTCCGTGGTGAAGGGGTGGTTGTGCAGGGGCCGGAATGAGTGTGTGTAGGACAGCGGTAGGGAGAACGACGGGAATGAGCGACTTGCGGGCGACAATTAGGCACAGACATGTGCGACGGGGCCGTAACTATACGAGCAGGGATAGTCCGACGGAGGTGCTTGCGAGGTACAAGGGCGGGGCAGCGAGAGTAGCAGCGATGATGGGGAGGAGACGACAGAAGCATAACGGCGACGCAGCAAGGGATAGACAGTACATGTTCGAGAAGGCCGCGCGCACGCGCGCGTCTCTCGAACAGGGCCGGTAGCAACAGAGTTTTGGCAGGTCAAGGGAACCTGCGGGGCGCACAATGTGCCTGCTACGAGTACTGGTGCATGTACCCGCCCATGAAGTGTACGCCTTCCGACGCTGGCACGCACATGTGCCCAAGCTCGATCGCGCCCGCCGCGTACACCTGTTGGTTCATCGCCGCCTCTTCCTCTGGGATCTGGCCGTCCGCGCCGCTGTGCGGGTACACGTACCCTTCGTACAGCGTCGGGAAGGGGTTGCCTGGGCCTTTCGCGTAGTGTCCCTGATCTTGTCCATAGGCGTAGTCGCCCTCGCCATTATGTGCTTGCTGCTGCTGCTGCTGCTGATCGTACATGGGGTACTGCAGCTGCGTCGGGTCATCCTCGCCGAGACTGGATTGGTGATGCTGATATGCGCGCGGCGGCTCTAGCTCACCGTGCAGCGCATACGCAAGCTCGCTCGACGTGTTTCTCGGGTGGTTCTGTCCCTGTATGCGGCTCCCGCTCGCGGCGTGCTGCTGCTGCTGCTGCTGTTGCGTGGTATCTTGGGACATGGTATGGTTGCTGCCGTTGTTGCTCCCCGCGGAGACCGTCGACGCAGACGACGGCGAAGGGTATCCGTCTCCGTCGGAGGTGCCATGCATGTGCCCGTCGGGCGAGTGGTCCTGCGCCTGTTGCGCAGCGTACGCGCCTGGGGAGAGGTGCGAGTTCGAGTTCGCGTGCCGGAGCTGGTGCTCGAGTATCCCGTGTGGTGCGGGCGTGCCGCCATTGCTCCCGACGTCGATCTGGGAGAACTGATCCAGGAACTCGGGTGCGCTGTGGCCGCAGGTCAGCACCGTACGGAAAGCCGATTGGCTGTACGGTGAACGGTCACTCACCAGCTCATGCGCCGATTGGCACAGGGATCACCCTCCTCGCCGTTCTCGGACGGATACACACTTGTCCAGCTGCCCGAGCTGCTTGCGAAACTCCCGAAGCGCGACGACGGCGCACCGCTGCTCTCTTCCGTGTCCACGTCCGATACCCCGCTCTCGCTCGTACGCCGCAAACTCAGAAGAGGCGGGGAAGCACCGTTCGGCGGCGTGCCCGACGCAGAGTTGCTCGTCGACGAGCTTGAGGAGCT
Organism: Trametes pubescens; assembly: GCA_001895945.1. Classification (NCBI taxonomy): domain Eukaryota; kingdom Fungi; phylum Basidiomycota; class Agaricomycetes; order Polyporales; family Polyporaceae; genus Trametes; species Trametes pubescens. The sequence goes on along the minus strand of MNAD01000575.1, from coordinate 9,420 downwards.
TCCCGCAGGTGCGAAGGGGTTACCGAACGAGAAGTTCGGGGACGGCAGGGGACCGGGAATGGTCGCGGGCGCAGGCCGCTGCGAGAGCGCGTACCCAGCCATGCTATTGAACGCGGCGCCGGCGGCGTCCATGTGCATGTTCATTTGCGCGTGCGCCTGCGTGAGGCCGAGCGCCGAGCCGTCGATCGAGTGGCGCGGTGCGAAGAGGTCGTAGCCGACGTGCGCAGGCGGTTGGTTGTAGCCCTGTGAGTGCGAGAGCGAGACAGGCATGGGGGAGATGTCGTACGGCTGCCGCTGCGGGAGCTGCGGGCGCTGCTGCGCGGCCTGCGAGGGGAGCATGGGCTGCGAGTGCGCGTGGGGGTGGTGCGGGTGCATGCTCGAGGCGAACGGCGCAGTGAAGCGCTGCGGAAGGATCGGGCGCCGCATTTGTGATTGAGGGTGCGACCCGTCCTCACCATCCGCGTAGAGGTGGTGCGGGCCGTTGGCAGATTGGGCGACGGACAGGTAGGGATGGCCTCCGAAGCGGTTAGGCCCGAGGTCCGTGGAGCGCCGGGGCGCGTTGGGGTCGTACCCGCCGCGTCGACGCAGGTTGCCTACCATACCCATGCCCATGCCGGCACCCATGCCGTTAGAGTGAAGGGACGGTGGGAGGGACGTACGCCGTTGCGAGTATATCTCGGTGGGTGCGAGGTGGTTGTGCGAATAGGACGAGGTCGCGGTGGGCGGGTGCGTGGATAGACGCACATGAAGGTTGTTAGCGGGACTAGGGCTGCTAAGTGCAGACGAAGGCGCTGTGGAAGACGAGGGTGCTGCCGTGGCGATCGAGGGAGAAGCAGCGGGAGGCCAGCCGGGACGAGGATGCGCGAGCGATCCACGGCGGCTATCAGAAGTAGAGTTGGACTGTTCGTTGTCCTGGAGCGCGCTGGCGTTCGCACTCGCGGGAGCGCTGTCTGCCGTCGCGACGCCCTCCGGTGCTGTGCCCTCGGGCAGGGGAGACGCGGGGAGCGCCAGGGACGGCTCGTCTGCGTCCTCCGCCTCGTCCTCGTCCTCGTCGCCCTCTGGCCGGGGCGCGATTGGCGGGTTGGAGGACGCCGCGGCAGCAGTCGCGCCGGAATCGGAAGACTTGGAGGCGATCGCGGCCTCTGCCTTCTTGGTCTGCTGCTTGGTTTTTGCACGGCGGTTCTGGAACCAGACCTAGAGGAGGAATCAGGACCGAGTTGGAAGGGACAAAGGGCGCGCGAGCATGCATGACGGGACGCGAAATGGGCAAGTACCTGGACACCGCGGGGAGTCATGTCGAGCTCGGCAGCGAGCTTCTTGCGGAGGGACGCGTTGGGCTTCGTGTCATACTTGTACACGCCCTCGAGGACCTTGAGCTGGGCGCGGGTGGTGCGCTTGCGGTGCTTGACCTCGTTGGGCGTGTACGGGTAGAAGGTACGGATATCGACCTGGGAAGGGTCCATGCCTGGGGGAATGAGCGCGGGTACGCACGTCTGGTTCTGCTGCTGATGGTGGTGTGTGTGGAGGGAGTGGGTGTGGTCGAGGTGGTGGAGAGCGGGCTGCTGCTGCTGCAAATGCTCAAAGCCTGTTTGAGGGCCGGGGAGGGCGTACGGGTGGTTGTGCACGGCGTTCTGAGGGCGGTTGTTGTGGGGGAGGACGTGGTAGAGAGCGGGCTGCTGGTGCTGGTGCTGGTGCTGGTGGTTGAGGTGGGTGTGGCTGGCGGAGTGGTGGGAGGAAAGATCGTGAGGTGGGATGTTTGTGTTGTCCGGGTCTGCGGCGGAGGGGAGAGGACGGGGGTGGGAGAGCATTTGAGTGTTGGCGGGCTGCCCGGACGTCTTTGGGGACAGGGAAGACGGCGGGGTTGGATGGAAGAGAAGAGGGCCGGGAGGAGAAATGATTGGGAGAGGGAGGAGGAGAAGAGGGAGATGGGAGAGCCAGGAACGGCCGACCGAAAGGCAAAAGCAGCGTCTATTTGATGCAGCAGATGACCGGCGCCCAATCGCCCTCCGATGCAAGTCTGCACAGCCCCTAGCCGAGGCTGCTCCCTGGTTCGCGAGGCGGTGAGTTGCGCGAGTGGAGAGCGACGGTGGGGGAGAAGACGGAGGAGGAGGAGAACGAGAAGAGGGAGAGAAATCGAGAGGCCAGCTGAGGTCGCGCAACCGGTTCTCACACAGATTCAAATCGGGCGTGTTATCGAGCTGGAGAGCGCATCTCATGACCGCCGCGCCCAATACGCCCGTCGCCGTCGCCGTGCACGGGAGGGAGCGTGGGCAGCCCTGAGCTCGACTGGGGCGGCTTCGGGCGGTGGTTCGCGACGACGGGGCGTGCTCGCGACGCCTAGCACGCCGTCCGTCTCTCTCGGCCCTTCCCTGTTGGGCATAGCGCGCCGCCGCGAACAACGCCCGCCACCGCAACTCGCGCGTCCCTCCAGCCCTCCTCCCCGACCGCTCCTCCACCCCCCGGTCTCCAAACCAGCGACGAATGTTCGTGCACACAAAAGGCCATATGAGCTGCAGCCCTTGTGGCGTCGACGCGCGACGCTTCCCATGCTCATCCTGCGAGGTCCCCGCTATCGCCCCGCCCGCCCTGTGCTGGGCTGCACCCACTGCAAACGCCGAGGAGCGAGTGATGGATCACGCAGAGTACGTACCGTATAGCGCGCCCGGCTATGTTGCGCCCTCCGGTGCCTGGCCGATCTACTATGCCTACGACGGCCCCCCGGGCCTCAGCAGGCCCGCCTCGACGGCTTGCACACGGAACGGCCTCTGCCGCCTCCGAGGCCCCGCCCCGCCCCTATTACCCCGATCGTCCACAGGTGTCCACACGCTCACACTCCGGCCCGCCCCCCTGACTCACAGATGCTGCGAACACGTATTTGATCATTGACACTTACTGTGGTATGTGCACAACGAACCCAAAAGTCTTCTACTGTACCAACAAGCGAACGGAATAAGTACCCATAGCCCCCACACACAACGGGGGGTGTTTGTATGTAGTAACATCGTGACGGAGAATGTACGTGCCATAGGCTGCGAGCGCGGTATAGATATAGGCAATCCAGAGCGTCCGCGGGCGGGAAATAGTCGCTCGCAGCCAGGGGCGGGTCAGAGACGGGAACGGGAACGGGAACGGGAACGGGCATTGCAGGGAAGGCGTGAGGTGCGGTGGTAAATGCGACAGTGCGAGTGGATGGTGGGTGCGGGGACGATCGACATGGGGATGAGGTTGCAGGATGCGAGGGGAACGTGGAAAAGTGCAGTGGGGAGAGAGGGAGGGCATTGAACGTGAACTGTTGCTACATTCGCGACATTAATCATATCGTAACCAAGACCCCGGAGGCAGTCTCGGCCATCCAATCGAGCAGAGACATAGCTATCTGTAGACGCAAGACACAATGACGAAGAACGGGCATAGCAATCAAGAGAAGAAAAGTAAGAAGAAACGCATAGTGCTCACAACGCGACGACAGACGACCGGGCCAGATAGAGCGCGCTCACGCGCCCAGCTCCATGTCCCAGTCCTCCTCGTCCTCATCCGAATCGTCCACCACGCTCCCGTGCCGCTTCCCCCGGCCGAGGATGTCGTCCAGGAACCCGTCCGGGACCGCGCCCAGAGGCGACGCCCCAAACACAGGGCCCCACTGCGCCCGCATCTTCTCCATCGCCCGCCGCGCGCGCAGAACCACCGGGTGCGTGTCCACGAGCGTGATGCCAATCCGCAGCGCAGGCGCCGCGCGCATCATGCTCTTCAGCAGCTCCCACAGCTCCGGGCTCGCGTCCAGCTCGACCTGGCTAAAGTCTTCCCGACGGAGTCGGTGCCATCCTTCGCCCCTGCATCGCTCATCAGCTACTGCACTTTGAAACACACGACAAAAAACACGCACTGGTCTGGTACGACGATGTTCGAGGCTGTCTCCAGCATCGTCATCCCCAGGCTGAACACGTCCGCGGCCTTCCCATACCGGCCCTGCAGCACCTCCGGCGCAAGGTACAGCTTGTCGCCCTCACGCTCGAACCCCGCAGGCTTCGCGCCAGCGATGAGCTGCGCCTCGCCAGGTGGCGTCGGACGCGGCCACACTGACGCCATTCCGAAGTCCCCAATCTTGAACCGGCCTTCGCCGGTGAGGAAGATGTTCGCTGGCTTGAGGTCGAGATGGATGATGCCCGCGTCGTGGATGAAGCGCAGCCCCGCAGAGAGCTCCGCCGTGATCTTCCACACACGCGCCTCGTCCAATCGCGGGAACGCGCGCCCGTACTCCCACAGGAAGTGCGCGAGGTTTCCGAGCTCGCACAGCTCCGTCTGGATGTACAGCGTCTCGTCCTCCTCCCAGCTATCGACGTATCCGAGGATGTTCGGGTGACGGCCGGAGGCGCGGACCGCCGCATCCGTTGAGCGCATGGCGGCGTCCGAGAGGTGCTTCAGAATATCGACTTCTTCGCGAAGACGGAGACTGTGAACAAATTGAGTCAGAAGCTGTCGCGTGCGGGGAATAAACAGACGTAAGAGGGGGCGGTCCGCGTCCACCGTGCACACACAGCAGTGCGAAACCGGGCGGAAGCCCTTTGACGGAACTCAGGTGATAACGCCGTGACCCAGAAAGGCGTCCCATGACAAACACGTATCCGGAGGATCACTCACCGATGTTTCGCACCCTCGAACCGCTTCGACTTCTTTACCGCAAATACGGTATCGCCCCGCGAGATGTTCTTGTAGCGCACTTTCAGCACGCGCCCAAACTCCCCACTCCCAACCTCATCGATCTCTACGAACTCGTTCAAAAAGCGCCCCGGCTTCTCCTCGTCCGAAGGCGCGGAGAGCCGCCGTACAGCCGATTGTGGTTGCGATTGGCGGGCGGGGTGAGCATGAGTATGTGGCCGAGGTGCATGAAGCCCGGCGAAGAGTCCTGCGCCTGGTGTGCGCAGCCCAGAAAGATTCTGGCTGGCGCGTCGCTCGCGCGGAACTGCGAACGTGACCTTTGCAGAAGCGTTGACCGTCGGAGAATTGGTAGCCGTAGACGAAGAGGAACCCGATGTCGACCGGCTGCCTGTCCCAAGACTGTGCTTGAGAGGCGAAGCGGGCGTAGGAACCCGCTGTGGTGGCAATGCCCATTCTATAAGTTCGTCAGCTGGGAGAGCCACGTATGACGTGGATGAATGCGCACCTTTCGGACTGAGCCTTGTCGGAGTCGCGTTCACAGACGACGCCTCGCTGGAGCTTGAGAACGCACCGCTGCTGGTCCTACGCATCAACCAGCTCGCCCGTGCAACGCGCCCATCGCCCGACGGTCGCGCAAAAGGCGGCAGCGTCGACGTTGGTCGCCCGAGCCCGAGTCCAGTATACTTCCCATCCCTCCCCAGTGTCGGACTCTCCGCCTCATCGGGATCCGTCTCGACTGACGGAGGAGCCATTGGTTGCTGCCGCTCCTTCCGCGCACTCTTGGCCTCTCGCATTCGTCCAAGTCCAGGGAAGGCTGCAGGCAAACTCTTCCTTGGCTTCTTGCCCTTCCCCGCGCCACTCGTCCCTGCGTCTGACCCATCCTCAAAGTCCTTGAACCCAATCTTGTGCGCGACAGCGCTCTGCCATGGGCGCTGAACGCCACCGACGAGGTGTGCGGTCTTGATCTTCTTCACAGGGGTACCAGGCACGCGCTTCGGCTCGGCGTCGCCACGGGTGGAAACAGACCCACCGGCGGCGAGCGTCTTCAGGATGAAGGCGTCCACACTGCGACTGATCCCCATTTGAGATCCCACAGAGCCTGATGAATGCTCATCGTCGTGACTGGCGATGTTGATCGATGGCCACCCCGACGCTGCAGAAGGCGCGAACCCGGGCGTAACGAGGTCGTCGCTCGACGACCCCATCGTGCTCACCGACGTTGACGCTCGGGGCATGGCAGCCGTCAAGAAGTCGGAGCCACCTTGGAGGGGGATATCGAGGTCCTCGTCGCTGTCGTCGAGCACGACGCCAGAGTCGCGTGGCCGGAACTTCTTCGGCAATGGTTCGAGGTTCTCGCGCTTCTGCTTCTTCTTTGGGCTCGGTGTGCCGCCGTTCTGAAGGCTGATTGCGAATGACGAGTCGGCAGGGCCACTGTTGAAGAAGAGGTCCGCCTCGTCTTCCGCAGAGTCGGACTCGAGGCGTTTGCGTCCAGTGGCAGGCGGTGGCGATGACGCTGCGGCCGCAGGCGACCTGGTCGCCCAGGCCGAGGAGGGCACATCCGACCCAGCGTAGCTGTGGCGACTGACAATCGTAGGCCGTTGAGAAGAGGGTGTGTCTGGTTGGAGGAACAAAGGCGAAACGGGAAAGTTCGTCGTTGCTGGTGCTCTGCTCGGTCGCTTCGTGGACCCTTTGGTGACGCTAGTGGTGCTCCTGGTGATGGCCGGTCCGAAGAACAAAGTGGCGGAACTTGAGCTCTGGAGGCGGTTCAACGTGCGACTTGTATGCGACTCGGTGCGAGTGCGAGGATTGGCGCTGGCAGTAGGGTGAAGTCGACGGCGTGGGGAACCAGACTCGGATGAAGTAGTGGAGGAGTTGGACTTTGTGCGGGTACGCATGGTGCGAGTAGAAGGAAAAGCGACGCTGCTAGCGCCCTTGCTCACATTTATGCGTGGGGTAGATGTGGCCTGCTGGTCCGCGGCAATCAGCCACGGTGTGGCTAAAACACCACAAAGGGAGTGGCTCACCTGGTTATGAAAGGCAGAGGGCGTATTGTGCACCGAATGGAGCAACTCGGAAGAGACGGGACGTGTGCGGGCTCGCCGCTTGGTAACGTGGCCGCCGGGGGAGATGGCCTCCGCGACCTCTTCGTCGTTGATGAGGCCCTTGCGGGTCAGCACCTCGAGGCCGGGGGACTGGACGTTGGTTGTGGGCTTCAGCCGGGTCCTAGGCTTTATAGAGGATAATGGTGCGGCTGAGCTGCCGGGAGTTGCCAGAAAGAGACGCTGCTGGTACTCTATTGTCCGCTTCGAGTCCGTATCCGAGTCATGGTCGCTCTCATCGGGCGAATGATCAAGATCGCGAATGCTCAACATGGTCATCGTCTCTGCCTGCTTCCTAAGATGTAGTTCGGTCTCCGCCTTGCTTTGAGGTGTGCGAGAGCAGAAGCGGGGTGCTGAGATGGGAGCGAGGCGGTCGAAGAGCAGGGCACCGGGATCACGGCTAACTGCGGCAGAGGTGACGTTGAGGGGCGTCATGGTGCGGCTGCGAGAGGGAGTGGTGCATATGGGCGTCGGTTTGCGCTTAGTGCCGGCGCTTGCAGAGGCGATCAGAGGCGAGGCGGCGGTAAGATGCTTGAAGGACAATGGAGCACGATCAGGCGAAAATTGCGGCGAGTCCTTGACCGGGGTCCGGAGAGGAGTGCGGAGGGGTGCGGGAGAAGAGGGTGGGACGATATGGGAGGACGAGGATGAAGAGGGACCAAGGAAGAGATCGTCTTCGTCGTCGACAGCCATGGAAGAGTCCGGGTCGAGAGCGGAGCGGTGAGAATACGCACTGTATGCACGCAAAGGGGACTGAAACACGTCGTCTTGCTCTACGGGGGCGGGGATGGGCAGGGCCTGGCGTCTGAGCGGAGACGGAGTGAGCATGGGAGAATCGAAAACAAAGGACGAGGAGTTGGGTCGTCTAGACGGGGTGCTGTGTAGGAGGGGGGTGGAGGAGCGGCAGGAGGGAGACATGCTAGAGTCACGTTTTGAGGGTCTGAAGGAGACATATTCGGGGTTGGGAGAGAGGAGCATAGCGAGGCCGAGACGGCAGAGACAAAGGAAGGTGAGGGTACAGATGAGAGGAGGAGTGGTGTGTCGATGTCGTGCGCCGGGGCGGGGTCGTCGAGTACGTGAGGGCGAGCGAGACGAGAGCGAGACACGTGGCGACGGAGCGCCGTCGAGAGAGGCGGGGACGAGGAGGAGAGGGCGGGAGGAGGGCGGGACGGCGAGGACAAGTAGAAAGGGAGTACTTGCTGGCCGCGGACGCGTGCGAACCCAATCTCAACACTGTCATGTGATCGCGCTAATCAACATTCATGCTCCGCCCCAATCAGGCTACCTTTTGCCTTTGCAGGCACTTATCCCACGACGTTACCGATCACTCTGCGATCAGTGTCTGTGAATGCTTCCGCGCGCCCTCGAATCCTCGCGTGCAGTCCACGAGCGGGGCGTGCGCTGCCCAAATGACCGCGTCGGCGGGTGCGGGGCTGGCGCGAAGCCGTCGGGAGCTGGGGTATCTGGGCAACGGCTCGGGCGACGCGACTCTCATTGACTCGGCGACGCGTACGGCTGCCATGACCCCGGCCCCCGTCGCAATTGATCTCCTTGCTCTGCCGCCTCCCTTACGCATCCATAATTGGTCTTCAATAACACGCGCAGCCGACAAAATGAATGAACGATCTACGCCGACACCCAACGTCCGCCGCTACCCGACGGCCCTGCGTAGTTCCTGTCGTACCACCCCAAGGAACTGCACACCCCTGTCGAACCATCCTCACTCGCGTCGGATTTCCGCGGACAACTTACGGCCGCCTATAAGCTCTCCATACCACCTCGGCGCCGTCGACGTACCACCTCACCTCCCCTCGCGTTCTTCGGGTACCGGTATGCATCCTCCCCAACGCGCACCGATCGCTGTCCTCAGGCCCGTCGGCGATCGCGCGCGCGGCGCCGGGCGGCGGGTCACATCACCTTAAGAGATAGGCTCCAGTGGCTGCAATGCTCTTTCGACCGTGGCGTTTTCTGCGCAGCGCTCTTCCGTCGGACGTTCCCATGTGAATCGCTCCCCTGGTCTCCACTCGTGTGCACTACAAGTACCCAATCGAGCGCACCCCCACTCAGGCCGTGCAGAAACAAGGGTTTGTGTTGGCGGCGCCATCCTGAACTGTAACCTTGTGTAACTGATGGGTCCCGGGGCGGTGGCGACACGCTGCGAGGGCGCCATGTGCGAGCACTTCAAACCTCGAAGAGGTGTATGTTTCTTCGAAGATCTACCGCAAACCACTTACCTCCGAGCGTTTCTGGAAAACCGGGCATAATTGCGCACCGGTGCCTCGTGGGGCGCACGCGCAGCCGTGCTGTGTATCCCTCCGTAAATGGAAACTAGAATATATGCGCTCATCATACAGCAGAGGTCCGCGAGCCCGCCATCCGGTCTGCTACCTAGATGACCGCTGCAAGTCAGCAGAAGCGGGTGATACATGAGAATAAGGGCACTCACATCGCGGACGTAGGGGAGGGCGAGTACGTGCCCGATACCCGGTAATTGTCGCAGGAACGTCAGAATGACCGGGAAGAAATCCCTGCTCGCGCAAAATGCAGCGGTGGTCAGCCGACCGCGATCCTGCCAGGGGGACAGACACAGCAGACAGCGGGAGAACACGCACCCGAAGAGGTTGAGGAACCCAAACGTCTCGACGATGACGCCCACGAACGGCCA
>MNAD01000574.1:5485-46844 GCA_001895945.1 Trametes pubescens | reverse complement strand
TACGTACCGGCCGCACCAGCAGACGCAAGGAGCACAGCGGAGAGGAGTGCGATGATCTTAGCAGCGAGCATGATGAGAATGTGTAGGATGAAGTGGGTGTGTGTGTGTGTGTGGGAGATGTTGGTGAGGATTGTCAGCCAGAATGCACCTCTTCTTATACACCACACGCACATCCGACGGCGCCGTAGAGAGCATACCACCTCTACACTTGTGAAATGGACTTCGTCGAATTTTGCCCGAGTCTCGTCAGTGCGTGTCGGGTGGGCGTGCAGTGGGCTAGACTCGCGACGATGGTCCGGACGCCTCAGAGGAGCACAAGAGTGATCGCGCCATGATCGAGGAGTCGCTGAGCGGACCACGAAGGCGGGAGTGTGGCGGTGCACCGCCGTCCTGTCCTGTTCGGGAATCCGTCGGTGGTCCGCGCCCATGTCAGCCAATGGCGGCGAACCGATCTGGCAGCCCAGTGTCTCGATCACGACGTCAGACACACCTATGTGATACGTGGAAGTGTCATCGCGGAAGAAGCATGGCTGGTCGTTGGCACTTCCGGCATCCTTGTTCGTCCTCCGGCGTTCCAGCAGCGCGCCGACAGGAGGTGTCGAAATCCGCTGCGCTCGTTCCAAGTCGGCTTTTACTATATAGGGCGTTAGATAACCGGGTGTGGTGTGCACGACGCTTCCGGTGTTCTCCGCTCTCTCGATCGCTGCCCACGAGGAGTGGAGCTGTCAAAGCTACCCAACTCGCCGTCTCGGATGTCAACCATTAATGATCCACTGCATGGGACAGCAGTATGTGGATGGAATCAAGCTGTCGGTGTCCTCGGCTCCCCCGGCGATCGCTGTGCACACAGAGCGGAGCCGTCACGGTTACTCACTTTGCGATCTCGGATGTCCTGTTCCATGCCATCGGGAGAAGCAGTCGATACCCCTCGAGTGTAAAGCCTCGACGCCTGGTCCTCGAGAGGCGCGGAGATGTCCGCTTCCATGCGTTGTGGTTGGGCAGCGAGGCTTTGTCGTACTCGGATGTGTCATGTTGGGCCTTCGCGTACAACGGCGGCTTGAGCATACAGCAACTGTCCACTGGGACGTTAGCAGCAGGCCCATAGACAGCACAAGGGATTTCTTACCTTCACCGTGAAAACTGGACGTGGAGCGGAAGCGGCGCACGGAGCATATAAGCAGCTGGAATCTGCGTCTATCCCTCACCAACATCCTCATTCGCTCATCCACCCAACCACCTTCGCATCACATCATCTTCATCATGTTCTCCAACACTCTCCTCACTGCGTTCGCCCTCTTCGCCGCGCTGGCTCAGGTTCAGGGTCAGTACACTTCCACACTACCGAATTCACCCTTTACTGATACTTTTGTCCCAGGTGCCATCATCAATGCTCCCGCTGCCTTAGCCACCACGACCCCGTGCACCTCCACGGTCTACGTGACCAAGACCTCCACCCCCACGGCCGTCCACACCGTCACCAAGCTCACGACGACCACCGCCTCAGCCAAGGGCAAGGTCGCCAACACACCGGAGGGCGCATTCCCCCGGGGCCTTGTGCGCCGCGCAGACACCACGCCGACGACGACCCTCACCGTCGTGCGCACCAGCACCGCGACCGCCGCCACCACGCGCACCGTTACCAGCACGTCGACGATCACCAGCACGGTAAAGACGACGCTGACCGCGACGAGCACCGCGCGCGTCACGTCGACGAGCACGGCGACGAGCACGGTCACCAGCCCGGTGACGAAGTTCGTGACGGCGACGGCCACTGGGACACGCACCGCAACTGTCACGGCGTTCACCACCGATGCGGAGACCTCCACCGCGACGACGACGACGACTGTCGGGGACACTACCGTTACGGCCGGTAAGGAGCGTCGTGCGCTGCCTACCGCGGCCTGATGTTGCACATCATGTTGTATCTGTACACCATATAGTCGAGTCAGCGATGAATGATACCTAAAAATTCTTAAACCACATTACGCGTGTCCCTCCAACTTGAAGGCCGTTCCTAATCTCGCCTTTTCTGGCTGCGGGTGTGAAAACTGCATATCATCACCTTCGCTATCCTTCACGCATATTGCGCCTCTGAACGCGAGCTTGGTTTACGAGCCTAATTATAATGCCAGCTCTAGAACAAGCGCAAGCGTCTCGACACAACATTGGTGCGTACACGCAGGTCGGGCGCAGTCGATTGCTCCCATCATGCCGCATGCTCAGTACATTTCTCCAACACCTGCCCATTATTTGTCCCCGCAGTACTCTCACCTGTAAAGGATCTTGAGAACGTACTGTGGTCATGATAGAACACGAGGATCGCGACCATCTCCGCGCAGACAGCAGCGAGCAGCCACCACAGCACAGCCCGCCGCCCGCGGAAATGCTCGAACTCGCTCGCGCCGTCCTCGAGCTCGATAGACGTCTCGATGGAGGTGTCGATCGCGAGGCCGAGGGCTGCGCCGAGCTGGATCGCGCAGTTGAACATCGCGCCGATGACACCGGCCATCGTAGACGGCGCCGTCTTGAAGATTGAGATGCTGCACGCAGACGCCACGACACGATAGAGATGAGCCTAGAAACATACTTGAAGTATGGAATCACGTACCTGACATGCATGTAGATGAGCATGGCCCCTGCGGAGCCGATGATGAGCCCCGGGAAGACAAAACGCCAGTATTTGCCTTCGGCGTCGCCGAACGCGAGCAGGATCGTCGCAGCGACGGCGAGGACGTGGCCGAAGAGGATAAGGGCCTTCGGCGGTACGTAGCGGCCGAGCGGGCTGGTGAAGCTTATGACCGTTGCAGAGATGCCAACAGGAATCCTGTGGCGCAGTATGTGTTAGTAGACACACACCGACCCCGCGAAAACGTTGTGCTCACATGCGCAGCCCGGACTTGATTGCGGACCAGCCATACACCTGTTGCCAAAGCGGGAAGAACACGACGAAGACGGTCGTCCACCAGAAGTACGGCAGGAGCGCTGCACCGAAGAGCACTGCGAAGTTGGGCAGGAACCAAGTGCTAGGCGGTCTGCAGGGCGAATGAGTAAAAACCGTATAATCAACGCGCGCGAAGGATTGCTCACACGGCGGCGTTGTCTGCAGGAACCCATGCTTCCCAGAAGAAAAACGCTACGACCATGAATATGGAAATGATTAATGGCGCTAGGACGCGCGCGGAGGACCACCCATCATCGGATCCGCTCGTGATGGCGAAGATGAAGAGGATGAGCGCGACTGGGCAGGCAGGGGTCTTAGCACAGATAAGAACAAGAGGGAATGTTTGACCGTACCCGTGAGCATACTCACTCCAGCTAGGTCCAGCTTCTTCAACTTGTGCAGCCGCGAGGAGATCACGGCCTCATTGTCGCGCGGATCACGCCGTGGCGAGGGGACGAGGATGAAGCATACGAGCGCTGCCGGTAAGGCGAGTATCGAAGTGAAAAAGAATATCCAACGGTAGTTGGCAAACTGAATGAACACCGCGGCGATCATAGTCCCGAACACTAAGCATGTAGAACGCTCAGTACGCTAAGCAAGCAAGAGATAAAGTGGAAGACGCACCGTTCCCGAGCGCAGCAACGCCCCCGAAAAGTGCGATGGCGACACTCTGCTCATGCGGTTCAGGGAACAACCGTACAATCAACGCCAGAGAGGACGGGATACTGAGTGCGGCACCTAAGTGCGAACACATCTGTCAGAATGAAAATCGAGCTCGTCCGGAGGATACACTTACATATGCCGCAGAGCGCTCTGATGATGATGAGTCCAATCCCATTATTCACGAAACCAGCGCCGAGCGACAGAAGTCCAAGAGAGAGCACACCGATGACGAATGGAGACTCTGCAAGCGCAAAGAAGACAGTCAGACACGAGCAAATCAGCCGGGAGCATAACGTACTGGGGTTGTAGACATCGCTGATTCGGCCACTCTATAGACAAATTTAAGTCAGAAGCGAACGACAACCGGACGACCATCATCCGAGCTACTCACAACGAGCAAGAAGGCGGCATAAGTGAGCTCGAACGCGCTCATCACCCAGCTCGCGTCCGCCTCGCCCAAGCCGAAGTGCTCCCTCAGCACAGGGAGGGCCGTGAAGAGCGCATTGAGGTTGTATGCGTCCAGCGCGTTCGCGACGCAGAACATGGCGAAGAGCACGTAGCGTCGCGCGCTTGACATACGAGCTGCCGGCGAGATATCGGGAGCGGTACCGCCAGTGAGAGGACAGGAAATGGTCGCATCGAGCTTGGAAGACGAGCAGGGCTCGACGTTGGCGGAGCTTTGCTCAAGGGTGAGTTGGGAACAGGATCGAGGGGTGGCCATGGGTGTCTGTACGCGAGCTGAAGAGAACTTGTAGGCCAGAACTCAGCCGACATAGGAGCGTATAGGATGTTGTGGCCTATATACTCGACAGCTGCATTACACACCACCGCCAAGCCATGCTGCACAACCACCTCTGTGCTGACGAAGAGAGTTAGCGGCGCCTGGCGTTGAGGTCCCGAGGGCGGAGAAGCGTGCATAGCCGTGTTTTGCACGTATCGCGCGGTCCACATCGGAAGCATGGCTGTGAGGCGCTGGGGGCCTGTCGATACCGGAGGTGAGTAGCGCTGAAGAACGATGCAGCCTGTAGGCGCAAAGTAGGAGTTAGCAGTTTGGCGGCTGCAGGAAACAACGTTTGACGAACAAGGTTCTGATGCCAGGACGGTAGCAAGATCCAAATGCGCGATTTGCTCACTAAGCAGCGTGGATGAGAAACATGCCTGGCGAATTCGACCCGAATTCGCTGTATGAGTCAGAATCGAGGTCGAAGTAACAGTGTGCTGCAGACAGTGGCGACTTGAACGCGCAGGGCTCACCCTACCTAGCCGTACCAGACGTCGCACACGATGTCCGAGCGATGCTAAACATACAACACAAGTAGTACATCATACACAGATACAGATACACAAACGAGCACGTACACAGACATCATAGCTGTTCCACCGCGAGACGCGGCGGAGACGTAACTGTCAAGCCGAGCGTCCGCCAGTCCGACGGGTACCTGGCCAACCCTTCCCTGCGCCTCACGAACACTGCTCCTCACATAACAAGGACGGCGCCGACTCCGACCAATGCCGCCAGCACCGCGCCTACCACTCCGCCATGGACGCCCGCAGCTGCGCCGTTTTGACCGGTCCCGGTTGCTCCGGTCCCAGAACCCGTAGGAGCACCACCGAGCGTGCTTGTGCTCGTCACGGTCGTCGCGAGAGGATTGCTGCTGCTGCTCGATGACTGCAGCACGGTGTTGCTCGACGTGACCAACGTGGTCGTGGTCACCACCGGAACAGACACGGTGGACGTGGCCGACGCGGTGTCGGTCGATGGGGGAGCGGTAGCAGTGACAGTATCAGATGCTGAGGGAGTGGATGTGAGAGGGGCAGACGCAGACGCCGTGGTCGTCGAGGCACCGCTACCTGAGGTGACGGTGACGGTGGCCGTCACCGTGGTAGTCCCGGACGAGGGCGTGGGTGAGACCGTCGTGCAGATGGGTACCGGTCCTAAGATTATCGGCGGTTAGAGATGTTGACGGGGTGAGCCTGACGCAACGCACCAGAAGTGATCGACGTGCTCGAGACGCTAAAGGTGATTGTGGTACTTGCGGAGGACGTTGTTGACGTTCCTGTACGGTTCATGTGTGAGCATGACGTCCAACAGCTCACAGTCGCAGGAGCGACGGTCAGGGAGGAAAGGCGGGTACACTATAATCCCAATGTGCATCCTTTACCTAAACCTTCCGTAATTTCCGCCGTGTACGGATCCGACTCCTCACGCAAACCCTCTCGCCCCAACATGCTATGAAGTGGAGAACATCACTCACCAATCGCGAGACAGGCACTCTGTAGCGCTTGCTGGCCCAGCTGCTCATCTTTCGACGTACAGTTCCTGTCCATACAGGTCACCGTGTTGGGCAAAAACGTCGGAGAGTGGCATGCGCAGCCGAGGTTCCTGCGGGTACATCCACATCACATCAGCAACGGGTGTACACATGCCTAACGGTCATGAAGGACACTCACAGGCCTTCGCCGCAACCAACCGCATCACCAGCCTGCGATGCACAGATGACAGCGCAGTCCGGGATTCCCGTTTGTCGCTTCCACATCGCATCCGGCATAGGTTCTCTCTCCATATCCAACATGATGTCTGCATCGGGCACGTGAATGCGTCCTTCTACGCCGAATCCTAGGGCCCGGGCGCGGCTGTCGCGACGCAAGCCAGATGAGATAGACCATATGAAGAGAAAGACAGATAGGACGAGCCAGCGGGGCTGCTGAGCGAAGAAGGGAGGGGCGGGCATGGTTCCGAGACGCCTGAAGGGAGTCGCGAGGGTGCGGAGAGCAAGAGCAACCGAGGTAGCCAGCGTAGACGGAAGTATAAGAGGACGTCGCGGGGTCCGTGAGCGGGCGCAGGCTAGAAGGCCTGCAGGCGCGTGCTCCGCGACTTCTGCGTGGGATCACTGTGCGGAATTAGACTTTGTCGAGGTGCAAAAACGTGGCGAGCGGGGGCCAGAACGTGGTTACGGCGGGCACTGGCAGGCGAGCGCGGAATGAGGTGGACCTAAAACGGGGCGTTGTCGAGGAGAGAGATACGAGGAGGCAGGTCGCCGCAGCTATATAGAGCTCCCCGAGAGGACAGCAGATGAGACTCCAGCGCGGATAAAGGACGCACGGAGGCAATCCACAGTGCTTCGGAGAGACCGCCGATGCATGCACGCATGACCCCAATAAAGTTGCATGCGCACCTGAATCGGGCGCGTGTCACGAGAAACATGCGCCGTCCTCGATACTTGCTCATGCTGGGCATCATCTGACTGTGCTTCCCTTTCGCGTCTGTCGAATGCGTACGTCGAAGTGTGCACCCGCTGATGCACACTCATCACGCGGCTTGCCATGAACTTCTTCATCTACGGGATGCAAGCTTGCTGGGGATATGCGCATTTGAGGCCGAGAGACGAATCGATGACAACGGGGGTGGTGGAGAGGTGGAAAGAGGAATGGAGGACGACGGGGAGATATGTTGTCGTCGGAAATTGCCGAACGAATGAGATCTCAGTTAGATCCAGGCGCCTCGAGGCTCCTGTCCTCCCAACTCTACCAACAACCATCACTCCTAAGTTACCGGGCCCCAGACCCGTTACCGGGATTCACTCCTGTGCACTACAACGAAATTTGCCATGGGTGAAGGAAAGCTATCGCTTGATCTCTCGACGATAGCTGCACCAATGGTCAACCAAAGCGACCTGCCGTTCCGCACCCTTGTGCGCCGCTACAACACCTCGCTCGTCTACACCCAGATGCTCGTACCCGAACGACTACTAAGCGATCAAGACTACCTTGAGTTTCACACACGAGGCCTACATGATGGCCTCGACACTCCTGTCGTGGTGCAGCTCTGCGGGAACGACCCAGATATCGTCGTGAAAGCTGCACGGACAGTCGTGGATAGGGCAGATGCCATAGGTGCGTCCCACTACCTCGCACCGCACGAAAATGTACTTACGCTTTTTGCGAAGATACATAGATCTCAACCTTGGATGTCCCCAGGAAGCTGCAAGGGAAGCCCATTATGGCGGATACCTACTCGACAAGAAGGACTGGCCGCTCGTGGAGAGCATGGGTTTGTACTAGCTTCTGCTAAGCATCCGGTCGGAGCACTACCTCATAACGCCTCCGCAGTCTCTGCGCTTTCGCACTCCCTGCCAGTTCCAGTCAGCGCGAAGTTGCGTCTGTGCCAAAACACCCCATCGACGCCGGAGCTCGTCGCCCGTCTCGAAGCCGCAGGCGCGTCCTGGCTGACGCTGCACGCGCGTCACGTCTCGTCGCGCAGACGGCGGCAGGGCCCGGCGGACCTCTCCCAGGTGCGCGTACTCAAGGAGCACGTCCGGATACCGGTGGTGAGCAACGGGAACGTCCGCACATGGGGGGATGTCCAGCGCAATAGAGAGGATACTGGCGCGGACGGCGTCATGGTGGGAGAGGCACTCCTCACGAATCCATGGTAAGAACTTTCTTGTTGGCCACGCACGTAGACTCACGGCCCATGAAGTTTGTTCGCGGACATCACCCCGGACTCAGTCAAGATCTCGCTCGAATACCTCGACATATGCCGAGAGTACCCCCAGACGACGACGCTGCAGACCATCCAGACGCATATACGGCACTTCGTTGATCACCAATGGTATGTCTGAGTCTGTGTACTCGCACAACGTTTTACTTATGGGCATATGCTCAGCGGACGAAGACCGTGGTTCAACAAGTTTCGCGCAATGCTCGGTCGATGTGCGTCCGTCGACGAGATCGCCACGCTCCTGCGCGTCAAGGTACAGCGATGGCGTGGGCTCCTACCGCTCGGGGAAGAAGACGACTGCGAGACCGTCGGAAGCGAGGACGAGTCTCAGTATGAACAAGGCACATCGTGTAGGGAAAGCGAAGGCCTGGACACCACATTCGACGGGATGAGTCTGCTACGATAGGTACGCCGCACACCACACGCCTTGCCCCGTTCGCGATCGTTGACTGACCCCATCTTCAAGAAACACCACCATTTCACTACAGAGTGCCGCCGCAGTCAAACGTATCACGCGCTCGTGATTGGAACGGCAATGCATTGCATAGCAGGACCTACAGATTTCCGCGAGATCTGGCCGACGCGATCGCGACTTCCACGCACGATCCAAGATGTCATCGCAGCCCAAGCATGGTGTATCACGTCCGCTATCATCCTCCAATGCATTAACGGTGTGGCGCTGCCAGATGTGCGCCATCTTGCGCTGTTCAGCATGCATTACACCGTGACTGTCGCGTGGCTATCGACTGCCGCGACACGGCCAACTCACAAATTTCGTGCCATGACTTCCGACGCCATGTGCTTATGTGGTCTTGCGGCCGACGCGAACTACGTCCGTGTGCGCTGCATCGAGTCACAGTCCGGCTCCGACGCGATGGCCTCGACCGAGCTACCAGGCGCGGGCTGTGAGTACAGGGTGCGTGCGGTACATCGTCACGTACGACATGATCGTCTTGCGACGGTGTGTACGTTCTGCATGATGACTGCGCAGATACACGGCAAGATGAGATGCAGACGGTGGTGGACGCCTGGGATCCAATGAAGGCTCACCTATGTATAGGATAACGGTCTTTCAATAATTCGGCGTGTTCGGGTTGCATCCAGCCACGGTGAGCACTTGTGCTTGCCTCTTCAGCGATATATATCATGGCTTCGTTCACGATGCCCCCGAGGTTAAGTTGAATCCGAAGAAATGGAGAGGTGAGTGTGGTATCATCGGCACTCGCAGACCTAAACAACTACACATGCGCAGATATCATACGGTTCTCGTTCGATTTCAATTGGACGCCTGTGCGCCGTGATATTCATTCGCAGCCGCGCCGTGCAGTGGCGCGTGGCTCTCGCCGAGGGAACGCGATATGTTGCCAGTGACAGTCGCGGTGTTGCACTGCAACCAGGCTGAACCTCCTCCGGTCGGCGCGGCGTCGCAAAACGCATGGAATCTCATGCCAACGAGAACGCGCGTGCACACACAAGGAGCTTAGCGAGCGTGGTGGCGTTCGATCGTCATGAACTCGAGAGCAAGCCTCGATGGTTGCCAAATATCTTGCTCACTCGTATGCCTCAAGTCATCAAAAGTCTGCTGTAAGCGGTGCTTTATATATGTGCTATGTATTTGACGCAAATGCAGACTAATCGTCTTCATAGCAAGCTGCAGTAGAGCGGTGCTCGAGCGAGAGTGGTGGAAGTTCACGAGAGATGGCAATATGGAAGGCCCGACCGGTAATTCACCAACAGCCTGGAACCGAGCAGAACGGGTGCGGCATGCCCATATTGGGATAAAGTGTAGGCCGGAAGAGGGCAATGCCGCGGTCGGCATGAGGTAGGCGATGATGGCAATCGAGATCCCTGCGGGATATATTATGATGGTGGAGGGGTGGCTGCGCTATTCCTGCGTGACCGGATAAATTCATGAAGTGCGTGACATCGGCGGGCGCGGCGATGGCCTCGTTCTCCGCCGCCCTCGTCCGTTTCCGTTGCCCTTGTGGCGGACGCGGAGTTCTTCAGTCCGGACGAGTTCCCGTCGGGCAGGGGGTTGGGCATGCTGCGAGTACAGCACGTCTTTTTTGAGACACCATGAGCTCTGCATATGCTCCGCCTGCTCTGCGAGACCAGTGGTAGCAGCAACGCGCAAAATGAACTGGAATAATTAATGACGTGACGTACTGACAGATCGCGGTCGTTGATGAAGAGGCTGTCAGCGCTTGGAAGGGTGACGGAAGTAACGCCGGACTTTCTCAGTATCTCGGCGAGCCTTTCCGGCCCAGACCGTGGTTATTAGAGATGCTAATGACTATCCGGCCGGAAGCTTCGCCGAACTTAAGCAACTCCTTACCAGCCTCCGCCCGGGCGTGCCTGTGATGTAGCCGAAAAGGCACAACTCGGACTAAGTTTACGGTGTGTGACACGGTGCGATGATGGGCAGACGTCGAACAAAGCACCCGGATTGGGCGAGCCGACGCCAGCCAACGACCGCCCTCTCCCCCTTCCCCCCCGCCCACGACCTCCCGACGCCCTCTCACGACGTCCCCTTCCTCCTCGTCGCCTGCGACATCCCCCTCAAGCCCGTCATCTTTGTGGCTCTTCAGCACGCTACAGAGGGATTCCGCATACACTCAGCTTCTGCACCCACACTCGCAGGTCTTTCTCCCAGAAAGACTACAAAGTCGCATTCCCTCGACGACCTCCATTCCCCCCCTCGACTGACACCAACACTCTTTCTCGCCCGGGGTCCAAGCACCGATGGGCAACTGCGTGTCCACCCAGGACCGCGAGGCGCAAATGCGCTCGCAGGAGATAGATAAGCAGATCGAGGAGGACTCGCGCAAGCTCAAGAAGGAGTGCAAGATCCTCCTCCTCGGCTCTGGCGAGTCTGGCAAGAGTACCATTGTGAAGCAGATGAAGATCATTCATCAGAATGGCTACACCCCGGAGGAGCGCAACCAGTACCGCACCACCATATACAAGAACCTCCTCGACTCCGCGCACCACATCATCCTCGCGATGCGCAAACTCGGCATGGACTGCGCAGACCCCACCAACCGGTCAAGAACGGAGAAGATCCTGGACTACGTCGTGAATCCTGCACCGACTTTCTACTTCTCGGAGGAAATGGCACGCGCAATCTACGACCTATGGAAGGACCCCATCATCCCCACGATCATGGATCACAGCAGCGAGTTCTACTTGATGGATAGCGCGAGCTAGTGAGTACCTCCTTCTACCTTGTAACGCTGTTTGGGCGCATCGGCCTGTGCACCAGTGACGCCACCACAAAGGTGCGCATGGGTTTGTTGAGCATGTCACCAAGTTCGTGCTTGACAGCCGGCCATGGGAATGGGTACATTGCTGAGCAATGGCAGCGTTTGCCAAATGACGTACGCTGTCTTTGTCCGACCGCGGACCTTCAGTTATCTGGGGAACAGAGTTTGCGTCCCGTCTGAAACCGTGCGGTTCCCCGGGAGAAGCGTCGGATCCAGTGGCATGCTTTAGCGATCGAAGGTTCCACACGCTGATCCTATATCGGAGCGTCCCTGTCCGGTGCATACGACGCCACGGCACAATTCATCGGAGTTCTTTCAGGGTCACCTGCAGAAGCTGACGTTCTTGGTTCTTTAGCTTCTTCACCGAGGCGTTACGAATAGGAACGCCGAATTACATCCCGACTGAGACAGACGTACTACGGGCGCGAGCAACAAGTAGAGGGATCTCGGAAACAAGGTTCTCACTTGGCCCTCTATCGTGAGTATCAGCTTTACCTGCGAACTGTCGACGGCGGTATTCATCGGCGCATGCTTGCAGAATACACATGTTCGATGTAGGCGGGCAGCGATCAGAGCGGAAGAAGTGGATACACTGCTTCGAGAGCGTGACAAGTATCATCTTCTGCACAGCGCTGAGCGAATACGACCAGGTGCTGTTGGAGGATCGGAATCAGGTGCGAATTGCTCATCTGGTGTGCCAACACCACAAGCTGATCGTATTGCACTACAGAAACGAATGCAGGAGTCGCTTATCCTGTTCGAGAGCGTCATCAACTCAAGATGGTTCCTACGAACATCGATCATCCTGTTCTTGAACAAGATCGACGTGTTCAAGAGCAAGCTCCCGAAGGTGCCGCTGGAGAGGTACTTCCCGGAGTATACCGGAGGTCCAGACATCAACAAGGCGGCGAAGTACATCCTGTGGCGGTTCATGCAGGCGAATCGAGCACGATTGAGCGTGTACCCACAGTAAGTCTTACCACAACTCGCGCCCGGAGATGTATGCTCACCGATCGGCGCAGTCTAACACAGGCGACGGATACTTCGAATATCCGACTAGTTTTCGCGGCAGTGAAGGAAACAATATTGCAGAATGCGCTGAAGGACTCTGGCATTCTCTGACCTCTTTCGCCTCGCCCGGGTCTTGGACGGCTAGGAGGATTTTTTTGTTTCCATCATTATGCTCGGTGCGTTCCCTGCGTGCGATTATGCGAAGCTGTGCTCATGCGCTTCAACAGGGTTTCCGTCGAAGCGTCGCCGATCCATCCATCCACATCTGCATCCACTCATTCACGACTCTGATTCTGTCTGTACCCACCACGCACATCACGTCTCGGCTCTCATCGGCATTCGTCTCCTGGTCTCGTTCTCGCCCGTTCATTCATGATCTCGTCGCTTTTGTATGTTGTCGCCCTATCCTGCATCTATGACCCGCCCCCTCCTCGCATACCGCCCTCCTGCGTCGCTACCGGCGTTCCTTTACCCTCCGCGCCGTCGCTCGCGCCCTCTTTTATGTAGCCTTCCCGCTCTGCGTACCTCCCTACGCGAGTTGGCTATACATCCTCTGCGCATTGCTATACGACGCGTCCGACAGACGATCGTCGTCCTCGTTGGCCTAGTCACTATCACTCGTATGTTGGCTCGCCGCCTCCACTGGTCAGCCGCGGCGCCCGTCGCACGCAGCAGCACAGCCTCATCCGTCGCACCACCATTGCGCATATCCTCCATCCCGTCGCGTTCGCCCCACCAAACACCACCCCTCGCTTCTCCCTTCTCCGTTTAACATCATTGGCCCTTTCCCGTTTGCCATGACCCCCCCAGACACTGATATGTGTCCCTATTCACTACCTTCCGGGCCGCCCTTCTTCTTCGCCTTCCTACACTATCTTATTCTCGATGCTTCTTCCGTCGCCGTCGCGCTCTGCCTTAAATCGGTGCAGAGCTGGCCCGTGCGCGCGCTGGGCAGCGGCGACCGTGTACATATACGCAATTTTTTCACGGCTCCGACCATCCCCATTCCCATTCCCCTCCTTACTGCCATTTCCCTCTTCCCCTCTTCCCTCCCATCCCACACCTGCCGCTCGCCCGCCCACCGCGACATCCACTCTCAGATCCATGGGCCGCCGCTGTCGCCGCCGCCGCCGTCTATCTACGCTGCTTAACCGTACGGACCTACCTTACCTTGTGCTACTGCCCCATTTTTTCGTCCGCTCTCTGCCTGGTGGCTCTCGTGGAAAATGTACCAGTACGTCTAGATAATCTGAGCACCTCATGAACATGTCTTTCGATGCGTGCGGATGTTCCGCCGGCGGTGTGCTGTGACTTTGGAGACGAGAGGAGTTGTCGTATGCGAAGTACAGGGGTGCATGCTCGTTCGCGCACTAAGAGCTCCGGCATAGGAGAAGACGATGCTAAACTTACATACAGTTATTCGGAGACGATATAGTACAGTACAAGAGTAACAGAGCCATACGGTGTACAAGCGTCCATTAGCCTTCCTAACCTCCCTTCCAATCCTGAAACATAGCTAGAAACGCTTCGTGATCAGCCTCACTTCCTCCTATGACCGGTCCGCCTTCAAGCAAGTCTAGTATGGCGCCTCCGTCTTCCTCGGGGTCCTCACCTTCGCCGACCGCCACATCGAGGGCGAAGGGTTCGTCAGATGAGACGAACGTTGCGTCCGCTCCTTCATCACCCCGCCTGCCACCCTCAGTCCTGACTGCGTGTCCAGCTCGGGAGCAGCGTTGCACCGGTCGGGAGAGCCATGCAAACCACTGCTCTGCGTATCCTCGAAGAAAACAACACGCCCTGTGTCGCCGACGCGCCCCGTGGGGACGCGCCACGGCTTGTGCTCCTCGCTCCTCGTGTCCAGCGGGTGGTAGAGCCGCGGCCAGTCGACGGTGGCCGGATACATCGCGCGGTCCCCGAAGGGCGTGAGCAGGACGCGCACACGCTCGAGGCGCGGGGCGTCGCTGTCCCGGGACATGAGCGCGGGGAGCTCGTCCTGCCGCAGCGGGTCGTTGTGGACCACCCACACGTCGAGGAAGCGCAGCGTACGGGAGCACACGGTGGGCAGGGCGGGGAGGCCGGGCCACCAGTGCCGCTTCTGCCGGTGCTGTATGACGAGGTGCTCGAGGCGGGGGCAGCTGGTCCCGAGCGCGGCTAGCTCCCCGTATGGCGGCGCGTACGAGAAATAATGGCTGCGCCAGTGGAGGTAGGTGAGGCGGGCTCCGTGGGTGTGCAGGAGCGCGCCCACCCCTGTCACGTTCATGGCGATGACGGTGAGCGCGCGCAGCTGCGGGAGCGCCCACGCGTGGGTCATGTACGCGAAAAACCAGTCGTTGCTCGTTAGGCCGTTGTAGGAGAAGTCCTGGAGTGCCAGGAGTGGTCGGGCGGGTCCGGCGGCAGCGGCTGGTTGTACTATGCCGAGTCCGTAGACTCTGATCTTGAGCTTCTTTAAGCGCGACGCGGAGCCTAGAAAAGCGTGGAAGGCGAGGAAGTCCCCGTCGTAAGTGAGCTCGATGACGAGATCCATCGTCGAGAGACCGTGGGCGAGAGGAGCGTACAGCAGTCCGGGCCGGGCAACGGAGGGATTCGTAGAGTCTGGGTTGAAAAGCCACCCCTGGTGGAAGTCGTCAAATGACTTGATGTTCGCGTGGGGGAGGAAGGTGAACTCCCGCAGCGCAGTGCAGCGCTCGATGATGAAGTACATCTCATCAAGCACAACGGCTGCGAACGGCGCCCAGACGACGCACGAGTCTATGCGGATGCTGCGGACCAGTGCGGCGATGTCGTCCGCCGACGGCGTTCGAGCGCGATCGAGGGTCCGCGCGAACGCGAGGATCTGGCCCATGCGATGCAGAACGATGTCTTGGTAGAGAACCTCGGTCGCGGGTCCGTAGAAAGCCTTGCAGGCGAGCGCAAGCGCCTTGCGCGTGCGGAGGACAGTCATCCATGGGCAATGCGGGCCGTGGACGATCGAGGGGTCGAACGGGTAGATGGGTGGGGAGATGGCCTGGAAGATATGGAGGAGGAGCTCCTGAGGGAGCTGTGGGATGGAAGACTTTATCGACAACTTTGTGGCCCGAACCTGGGGTAACCTTGCGTCAACGCACGCTCGTCCTCACGAACAATGCATGCTTACTGGGTCACATCCAGGCGGTGAATCGTTGGCGCAAAGGCACGCTTGGCGTTGCATGGCTCGAGCCATTTCCTCGACGATCATATCATCTCCGGAAGTGGCCATTTCTCCGCTGCTCACAGCTACGACGCGGCTACTGAGTATCGTCAGCGTCAGATCGTCCTTCTGCCACTATATGAGATCAACACACTTACTTTATGAGTGGGGAATCAATGTCGATGGTTCGTGGGCCTGCGATACGATTTGTACTTGGCGATAGGGGAATAAAGAGTACAGAGTAGCATGCGCATGCCGCTGATCAGTTATATCATGGGGTGGCAGTGTTAGTTCGTATGTCCGCATATGGAGCGAACATCTACCAATATGGAAAACAAACTTGTTCGCACAAGGAATGAACAGCGTTCATACGTATCTGCCTATTGATACAAAAATTGGTAGCGTAAGTGTAAGCGCAACCGAAGGCGGAAGAAGTTTAGTCAGATACATTTAAATAGATGTGTTACATGTGGAGCAAACCAAGAGCGAAACAACCAGTGGTAGACTACTGCCCGACAGTGACAGTGGGGACGGTGTCCGTCACCGTGGTCGTAGTAGTTGCCGAGCTCGTACGCGTCACCGGCACAGTCTCCGTAGTCGACGCGGATTTCGTGCTCGTGACCGTGCTGGTCACCACCGGGTTAGTCGTCGTGCGCACAGTCGTCGTCGCGAGCGCAGTGCTGGTGGTCGTCGAGGTGGTGGTGAACGTCGCCGTCCTGGTAACGGTAGCTGTCTCCTTGACGGTGGAGGTGCGGGTCGCGGTGGTGGTGACGACCTTGGTGCTGGTCGACGTCGCGGTGACCGTCTTGGGGTCCGCGCGCCGGACGACGGCGGGGACGGTGACAGTGGCTGCGACCGTCTGCGTGGTGGTGGTGGGCCGCACAGATGTGATGGTGACTGTGCTGGCTTTACACTTTGAGGATGCACGAGCCTCGAGCCCTGTGAACGGATGAGAAATGGTAAGAACAATTGTCCGGCGATCAACGTACCTTCAGCTTGGACACCGACGCAAATAGCGGCGATGGCTGCGAGTACGGCGACGATCTTGTAAGAAAACATGGCGAGTGACACTGTGTATGGGTGGGTGGATGAGTAGAGGATAGGTTGTTGGGTTCAGACCAGCGAGAAACCGCGACCTCTTATAGCCCACATCACATCTCCGAGGCCAATACTCGTCCAGGAACTGTGTTCTATCAAAGAGCTCCCAATCGGTGCAGCCGCCGTCAACCTTAGAATAAGGGGCACCCATTTTCAGAGCGGATGACGGGAGAAGGCAATGTCTCGATGACAGTATTTTCTGTAGCAGTCCGCGAAGGCTCGGGATCTCCCGGAGGGGCATCCGCCAGCGCGAAGCGCCCGTTTGGTGCTTTCTTCCGTACTCCGAGTCGCCAAACTTTCAACCACTCATTTCCTCTGTTAGGATGCCGCACACGAGGCAACGGCGTAGTCGGGACACATCGGAGGTGGAAGGGACTCTATTGGTAAATGGTCGTCGGGCCACCATTGCGCTCCTGACAGTGATTGCCACATCCACAATTCGGAACACGACTGCCACCAGTAGCCGGCGCCGTAACGGAACTCCACTACCAGACATTGACGAGTTATCCACTGCGGCTGACCATATTGATTGGCTGACCCTCCCATGTACCTCTAGGAAATCTCACCGAACGCCGACGAGGGTGTACGGGCTTCTCGGATATGTGGCTGCCATAAACGTCGCTCCGTGGGCTCCACTCGAATCGGATGAACGCGTGGGCCTCGTTCCTGCAAACGAATACCTCGGATGTGCCTCGATCGATTGTACAGCGGCGTGCAACCTACACTGCTTGCTCGGATCGTTTGCTTCCGCGATGGCGCACGCGGAAAGCTGTGTTCCACCTCTCCTTCTCCCGACAGAACTCTCCTCCATGCGCCCACAAACTAGATCGGCATATCCGTGGGTGCTCCTAACATCGTCTGCATTCCTGGCTTCTACTTCCGAGGCTGAGTCCTCGCACCTCTGAGGTCCTAGGAAGAGCCGCACATAGTCCTCGATCTCCTATCCTGGACAGGACTTCCACAGGTATATAAGCCGACCGCGCGCACCGCTGATTGTCACCCAATCCTCCCACCACAACTTCATCATCACCATGTTCGCTGCCAAGTCCTTCGCTATCCTCTCCGTCATCGCCGCCCTCAGCGCACAAGTAGCTGGTGAGTGCACTTATATTCATGATCATATACTCCTCCTGACACTCTGCACAGGCGCATACCCCGGCTACCCCAGCTACGCTCCCAGCGGATACGCAGGGGCTGTCGCCCCATGCCCCGCCGCGTCCGTCAAGTTCACCACCGTGAAGCCGACATACACCGTCACGCAGACACGCACCACCACCGTCACCGCGGCGCCCGAGCGCAGGCGCGGCGAGTACAACCCGCACGGCGACGCGTACGCCGTCACCCTCGCAGCGCGCGAGCCCGCGGTCACGCCCACCACCACCGTCACCGTCATCCGCACGAGCACGTCGACGGCGCTGGCCACGCGCACGGTCACGAGCACGGCGACGAGCACCAGCACGGTGAAGACAACGCTTACGGCGACGACTACTGCGCGGACGACGTCGACGAGCACGATGACCAGCACTGTCACCAGCCCGGTGACGAAGCTCGTGACGGCGACGGAGACTGGGACGCGCACTGCGACTGTGACGTCGTTCACCACCGACGCGGAAACTTCCACCGCGACTACGACCACGACTGTCGGGGACACTACCGTTACGGCCGGTAAGGAGCGTCGCGCGGTGCCCACTGCTGCTTGATCTCCGACCCTATGTTATATCTGTACATGTTCGAAGTGTCAACCATGAATCATATTGATGACATTTAAATCAAATTGGGCCTTCTTTCTCGAGCACATCGTCGTTCTTGCAAAGTGACGCGAATGACGGATGAGAAGATTCCTTGGCACGCACTTGAGTTGGCACTCACGGCTTCGGATGAGGTGCACGCTTCCTCCTGCACGTCTTGCGGATATCGTGGATGGTGTTGCGCTCAGCGTCCGATCCGTGTCAGTTACCTCCGATGGAGACATCTCCTCTTAGCTCCGTCAGTTCGCGTATAAATGGCTGGTATAAATTTAATGTATAACGTCTAACGTCTCTACAAGTGCCCCGATGTCCGTCTATTCAAAGTCCAAATGCGTCTACTTCTTGCCGAAAGTGAGGAACCGCTTGCCCTCGACGGGCTCGAACGTCTTCTCGCCGGCGGGCGCGGTCGGCTTGCCGAAGGGCAGCTGCGCAACGAGCACCCACGACGTGGGCAGGTTCCACGTCTCAAGCACCTGCGCGCTGATGAGCGGGTTGTAGTGCTGCAGCGTCGCGCCGAGGCCCTCCGCCTCGAGCGCCGTCCACACGATGTACTGCAGGATGCCCTGTGTACCCACATGCGCGCGTCAGTCTCTCTCACTCTCAAAACGCGCATACAACGGGGAGACGTACGCTAGCGTGCTCGGACCACGCGGGAAAGCGATCCTGGTAGGTGGGGTACTGTTTCTGGAGGCTCTTGACGCCCTCCTGGTCCTCGAAGAAGAGAACGGTGCCGTGGCCAGCGGCGAAGCAGCCGTTGACCTTGCCTTCGGTCGCGGCGAACTGGTCGGCGGGCACGATGCCCTTGAGCACGTTCAGCGTGATCTCCCACAGCTTCTTGTGCTCGTCGCCGAGGAGGAGGACCGCCTGCACGTATCTGGTCAGCGCGGAAATGAGAAGACTTTGAGCGAGGGATAGAGGACGTACGCGGGAGGTCTGGATGTTGAAGGACGAGGGCGCGTGCTTCACGGCGGTCGCGATGATCTCTTCAATCTTGGAGTCGGGGATGGTCGACTCAGAGGAGATGGTGTAGATGGAGCGGCGGGCCTTGACGGCCTCGAAGAACGCAGCGGAGCCGGACATGTTGTTAGTGTTGTGCGGAGAGGAGGAGGAGGTTTGAAAAGCGGAAGTGCGGGGTGAGTTGATCTGTGCAGACCCAGGACCCAAGGGACGGCCGCTCTTATACTCTCGCGCGATCGATGGGCGGCACGTCATCTTTTCCATCACACTAGACGTTATCTGCTGCTGGCGTGGAGGACGAGAGCAGGGCGAGCAGGCCCTGGCGGACGCGGTACCGGGCGCCTCGCGAAAACATTGGATCAGCGATTTGTGACGGATGAGGCGAATCGCTGAATAATCGCACAGGACGATCCTTGGAGCTTGGCTCTGCGGGCGGCCGGGCAGTTCGTCCTGCTCGCGTTTTCCGTTTTGCTGAGTGCTCGATCGTTGTCGTCACCGCGAAAGACCCAAATCGGGACGCGGCGCGCGAGTCGTGACGTGTTTCGGATGACACACGGCGTCTAAATGACTGAGCGCGATCGTTCCGTTATTTTCGGGGGCCTTCTTCGCGTCCTGCCTCATCCTGCAGCACTCGGCGATATCACGACATCATGGGCTCTCGTTCTCACCCTTGTCGCACCATGCAGTGACTTTGCTACGAAAATGCCTCGCTTCAAGCAACTAGACGCGAGATGCGTAAAGGATGAAGATGAAGATGACAATTTGCAGTGTTCGCACCCGCAGCCAGCAAGACGAGCTTAGAACATGGCCTTCAAGTTGGGGGAGCGTAATGTGGTTTAAGAGTCATTAGGTATCATTCATCGCTGACGCGTCTATATGGTGTACAGATACAATATGGAATGCAGGATCAGGCCGCGGTGGGCAACGCGCGACGCTCCTTACCGGCCGTAACGGTAGTGTCCCCGACAGTCGTCGTCGTAGTCGCGGTGGAGGTCTCCGCATCGGTGGTGAACGCCGTGACAGTTGCGGTGCGTGTCCCAGTGGCCGTCGCCGTCACGAACTTCGTCACCGGGCTGGTGACCGTGCTCGTCGCCGTGCTCGTCGACGTGACGCGCGCGGTGCTCGTCGCGGTCAGCGTCGTCTTTACCGTGCTGGTGACCGTCGACGTGCTGGTGACCGTGCGCGTGGTGGCGCCAGTCACGGTGCTGGTGCGCACGACGGTGAGGGTCGTCGTCGGCGTGGTGTCTGCGCGACGCGCGAGGCCCCGGGGGAACGCGTCCTTGCCCTTGGCTGAGGCGGTCGTCGTCGTGAGCTTTGTGACGGTGTGGACGGCAGTGGGGGTGGAGGTCTTGGTCACGTAGACCGTGGAGGTGCACGGGGTCGTGGTAGCTGAGGCAGCGGGAGCATTGATGATGGCACCTGGGAGAAAAGTATCAGTAAGGAGTTAATTCGGTGGTGTGGATGTGTACTGACCCTGAACCTGAGCCAGCGCGGCGAAGAGGGCGAACGCGGTGAGGAGAGTGTTCCTGGACACGACAGTGTTCAGGTCTTGCCCCGAAGGAATTACACATATGTGGATCAATCTGTCGCGTGATTCTCGCGTGGTTTCGATCGGCCTGGATTCGCTTGTGGCCTCGGCGCTTTGTCGTCTCGTTTCCTTGGGTTTGGCTTTTGCGGTCGTATCTCAGTCGAGCTTCGTTACTGCTTCTTGCCTCAAGCCCGTGAGCGTGTTTGATGGTATGTGCATCGGACTGTCGGTACGTGATGTGCGTTTTTCGTGCCATGTTTGTTGTTGCGGTCGCGGGCGATGAGCTTAGCATGTGGTCTGACGGCAACAGGGTACATATAAGCCCTCGAGATGTTGCGGCTGCATCCATTTGACTTTGCCCTGATATGTCTTCCAGTGAAGGCCGGAGCGCTAAACGGTAAGTGTTGATCCCTCGTCGTCTGTTCCCTGCTGATAACGCTTTAAACGCTTTATACTTTAGCATGCGGTACGCTTCGCCCCGCGCGGTTGATAGCGACTGTGACGATGCCCCTTCGGCGCCCGAGTCCGTTTCGGCTGTTGATGTGGAGCTCGAGAACGGGATTTCGGATGTGTGTGGGGGGCCTCGTCACGTTGTCAGGGTGAGGCGGTGGATTGGGTTAGGTATGACCGGGTGAGTTCAATTCGTCCAGGCTTGCTGTCGTTCGTAGTTTCCGTTACTCAGCTCGAGTTTGTTTCTAGTCGTCTCGTGGACCATTTCTTGGATTTCAAGGACGCCGCTCGTGCAATCTTCTCTATTGCGCAACTGCCGAGTATGGTTTGCTGGGGTCCTAAGCGTAAGCACGAAGACAATTCGAACGTCCTGTGCTGGTGGGCTGTCCCCGTGACGTTTTGGGTGGTGGGTTATCTCAGAAGCATAACGTATTATAGTGGGCCCGATGAGCCCCTTCCGATTACGTGCGTTTCGCTTGACCTGATGCGTGATACTGACGATGATGCCTTGAAACAGTGCGCCTCGTCGTGGGATTTGATATCTGGTGGGTTTCCTGGTCTTCGTCTGCACGAGTCGGGAGGGGCGACGTTGTCCTGATCTGATTCTGTGCCGATAGCATCCCGTTCGACCTTCGAGGCTCGGTGGACTTCAAACGGCATGCTTGGTCTCATGGTGAGTATATCGTGTCTGTTCGCGTACGGATTAGTCCTAACATCTTGATAGTCCTTCGACGGCGCATATGACGCGACGGAGGTATACACGTCCAAAGAGCGTATGAACAAGCTATCTGTGTGCGACTTTGTGGCCGGTGATGTCGTACTCGTTGAATGCAAGTTGTACAGAGGGAATGCCGTTGGTGCCGTTAACAGGGCCGGGTCTGGTGTTTCGGGTTCGAATGCTGGCTCTCGTTTTGGTTTGGATGCGATCTCCCAACTTTGTAGTCGGCCTCGTGCGGCGCGTCCCGCGTGTCGCGATACCTTCCGTGGTTTCCTTTGAGGCGGTGTTGGCTTGTCGTCCGCCTTGTTACCTCTCGGCCGTGATCTACTTTCATTTTGTAACTAGAGGCTGAGCTCGCAGTTCGAGCGCAAACCGCTATTTATTGCACATTTGTAGCCGTTGTGTCTGCTCCTCAGTTTCAGTCGGATAGCTATACCTAAATATGTCGGTCCTATGAGGTCCGTGCCCCCGAGATGCTTGTTGGCGAGGGTCGATGCTTGCTGCTATGTGTAGCCATGATATGTAGCATCTGTTTGACATGACGGATGGTGTCAAGCCTGTTCTAGTTTACTATCGCCTCGGCGCTGCGGGTCGACCCCGCGTAGTGTTACGGTCAAGTTTTGATGAGCGTGTGTCTGTATATGTGCGTGTATATAGTCATCTCGGTTCGGAGGGTTGCGGGGGGTAAATACATATGAGGCGGCATGCTATATAGTAAATGGGTCGGCTTCCGGTGCCGAGCAGTACCTCTCGACGGTGGCTTCAAATGGACTCAAAAGTCCTCGGTGAATTGGCTGTTAATGTTTAGACAGTGAGCGGCGTGGTGGTCTGGGGATAATATAATGGTCGCTCACAAATCAGCATCGCCCAGTATGCCGTCCCAGTTGTTGCTTATTCTGGACGTGTGGAATACAGCGCGAGGCGCCATGCGGTATTCCGACACTCTTCGCTCGAAGAAGTTCGTTCGGCCGTCCAGTGCCGTGTCGGTGATGAAAGGGAACTGGGAGAACGTGATGCCGTTAGCTAACTCTGGCGGTACTCTTATTTAGTGTCAGAACGCGTACCGGGTTCCCCTTCTTGTAAATGGGGCGATATCCTAGGCGATGAAGGAGGTCGTCCGCGACCACCTCCACATACTCGGCCATCAAGTCGGCGTTCATTCCGGCCAGAGGGGTCGGTAGTGCGGCTGTAATGGGATGATACGATGTTAGTGCGTTGCTGGGACGATCTTGGACGGTAATGTACCTTCGAAGAATGCCTTCTCTAGCTCAACGGCCTCTCTGATGAGCCCTTGAACGGTTGCGCGTGGAACCTTCGCACCCAAATGCTCGTAGAGCAAGCATGCAAAGTTGGTGTGCATACTTTCGTCTCGCGCGATCAGTTCGTTCGAATGGCAGAGGCCGGGTAAGAGTCCCCGACTGCGCAACCAGAATATAGCTGCGAATGATGACGAGAAGAAAATACCCTCTACGGCTGCGAATGCGATTAGTCGAACCGCGAATGGCTGTTGTTGGTCTTCTATCCAGCGCATCGTCCAGTCTGCTTTGCGCTTGATTGTAGGGACGGTTGACGTTGCGGAGAAGAGGATATGACGCTCGTCCGGATCTTGTATCAGGGTCGTTAACATGCCGGCATATGTTTCGGCGTGTACGTTCTCCCTGCAATGGCGGGTCAAATTGCTGCTGGAAGTGCTGGGGGCTAGTACGACTTACATCATAATCTGGAACCCGTAAAAGCAGCGGGCTTCGGGTATTTGGACCTCGCTGCAGAACCGCTGTACCAGGTTCTCGTTTACGATTCCATCCGACGCAGCAAAGAAGGCTAGTATTGTGGATATGAACGCGCGTTCGTCGTCGTTCAGCCGGCCGTTCCAGTGTCTGGCGTCGGTGCTCATGTCGATCTCGTCGGCGGTCCAAAACGACACTTGCGCTATCTTGTATGCTTCCCATAGCTACAGGCATGTGTACACTGGTATTAGTAAAGGGCGTCGAGCAAATATTATGTCGGATACCTTCGGATAATGGATAGGATACAGTGTGAACCGTGCGGTGGATGGTTGGAGGATTGGCTCGTTGAAGGGTGCGACGGCGTTGGCGTCCATTCTGAGTGAGGCTCGAGTGACTGTCTGTTGGTCTGAGAGGAGATTGATGAGTTGTAGTACATTCTGTTCGTTTGTGCGTGCCTTTAACGTGAGCGCGATGTCATCTTGTGTGGTGCTGTTGATATTAGGCGAGCCGGTACGGCATGCTCGATTGAGGTGACACCTCTGTTCGCCGGTTACGTGGCGGTGGTCGCTACGGCGCTCTCGCATTTGGCTATGTTCTTGTTTCGTCACTTGCGGTAGCGATGCACGGCGTGCTCTTGTCGTGTCTGTGTTGTCGGGGTACCTCGGGTGGGGCTGTATCGGTGCGTCCGTGCATACGCGTGTTTCTGTCGTGTATGCATTGTGATATGGTATGTGTCGTGTACCCCCTGGTTTCCTTTTACTGCCCGGTGTGTTGCGTACACGTGCGGTGTCGGGTTTTCAGCGTGGTGGTGGTGGCAATGCATGTCGCGTGTGGCGGTGCGATGTGCGATGATGCCGCCGCGTGCGGTCCAGCTACCTGCCATGTCTAGTGGGGCACTACTATAGTCAAGTCGCCGGTTGTCGGACGTGCGGTCGGATCTCGAAGTCGTGCATCTCGCGTGCATGGCGTGGGCATGCATGGTGTGGGCACGCCGTCGCCTCTGTTTCGTGTTTTGTTTGTCCCTGTTGTGTCCGTCGTGAGCGTTCTATAAAAACGACTTGCGAGGGCGGCCGTCCTACCGCATTATCCGTTGCTTTTCGATGCCCTCTTACCTTCCAGAATCTTCCCCCGCCCCGGTCGCGCATTTCCCGGACAGTCATCGTTCCCTACACGGTGCTTGTTGTTGTCTGAATGTTTCTTTGTCTTTTGTTTTGACGCGCTGTCGTAGATTTCGCCCACATCGCTGGTGAACCTTCTGGGAGTGCATCCCAGTCCACCTCTATTGATGAAGGTCAGTACCACCGTACGCGTGCTGTGATTTATGCTGATATATTGGCACTCACAGTGTGGAGAGAGTTTGTCTGCAGCGTTCCCGTTGAGGGTGACTGCCTTGCTGGTGCGTCTCGTGTTCTCCCCGGCC
Source organism: Trametes pubescens (assembly GCA_001895945.1). Taxonomy (NCBI): domain Eukaryota; kingdom Fungi; phylum Basidiomycota; class Agaricomycetes; order Polyporales; family Polyporaceae; genus Trametes; species Trametes pubescens. The sequence continues at coordinate 21,653 of MNAD01000574.1, read as the reverse complement.
CCTTATCTGTTGCGTGTGGTCTGATACCGGCGTGTAGTTAGAGTTGTTGTCTGTGGTGATTCTGTTAGTCGATTTCAGTGGGAGTCGGCGGCGGATCTGTTGCTCGATCGTACTCACATGTTCCACGATGCGTACTCGCGTGGCGTGCTAGAAGGCATCACGGCCACAACTTGTGATGCGCACGATGTCTTTGTACTCGCGGGTTTGCATACGGTGCTTGAGATGTTTAATGCGTGGCGTGCTGGGGATCTGCGCGCGCTATGCGGTGGTCATGGTGTTCGTGTGATGTCCAGGGATACCGCTCCCGGTTTGTACGAGAAACTTCTTCTCCATGAGTGCTCACTCCGATGTAGCGGGTCCGTGTTCTGTTTCAGACGGCTCGCTCATCCACGCACTGCCGCGCATGTGTCGAAGTCGCGTGATAGGTTACGTGGCGCCTTGTTTGTCGGGGAGGCTTCGTATATGTCTGTTGCTAGCGAGGAGTTGAAGCGGTCGATCATTTCTGAGTGGCAGGATGTAATGCATACTCACAATGTGAGGCTGACCGTCTGCGCAGTGTGTAGTCGCCGTGTGGCCCGCGTGGATTCACATCTGGTGAACGCGCGTACAGTCGACCTGTCATTATTGCGGAACGACCATCTACCGGAACACGTGATGCCGTCTACATATTCGCTGGAGGAGTATGATGGTGCACTGCTCGATCCGAAGGGGATGGTAGACGTCGAGGAGTGTAGTGATATCATGATGTGTGGCGAATGTCACTCGGACGTGTCGAATGCCGGCAAGATGCCCAAGTTTGCGCTTGCCAATTGGTTGTACTATGGCCGTGACGAGTTGCCAGCAGATGTGCGAGAGGCGTTTGACAGGTCCACGTGGTGCGAGAGGGTTTTGGTGTCGAGGGCCCGGGCTAGCAGAGTGTCGTTTCGTTTCAGCGAAATCAAAGGGCATTATTTGTTCGGTACGAACCCTGCTATTGCCCAGGGGTGTGTGAGGGGGAACGTTCTCGTGATGCCTCAGGATGCAACTCGTTTGAGCGATGTTCTTCCACCGTCCAACGATGCCTTGCGAGATACTCTGTGTGCCGTCTTCGTCGGCGAGACTCGTCCCACGCGCGACACGATTGCGCGTCTGGGTCCTGTTATGGTTCGTAAGTCTCGGGTCAAGCGGATGATAGACTTCCTTGTCGATCATAATGTGCATTATTTCCCATGTAGCGATTTCGGTGGATTGAGTACACATAACTTGGACCTGTTGTTCGGACAGGATCGCGTTTCGGATGATGTTGGCGTGCTGTGCTCAATGGAGATCGGCTTTCTTGAGACGCGTGGCGGGGATGGGGAAGACGAATCGGGTCCGACACTTGGTCAGTTCAGTCGTCATGGACCTGACGGTGGTGATGACGGTATTCTGCTGGAAAATGTTGGATATGTAGACAGCGGCGACTCACCTGTCACGTACGATCAGCTCAAGCTGAGGGCTTTGACGCATTGTCTGTCCGGCGGCCGGTTTCTGTGTTCCCAGGCTGGCAACAACTTCGTTCCTGATTTTGATAATCCGGCGCTGTTGAGTTGGTTATATCCCTACCTTGATCCGTGGGGCATTGGTGGATTCCATGAGCCGCTTCGGTCACGCCCGCTAACGCTAGAGGAGCAGCTGTCTTACCTGTTGCGAGTCGACGAATCCCCCTTTGAGCGCGATGCGGATTTCTCCTTTGTGTATTATAACATATACAGAAAACGGCGGGTGTGCGAGTCGATAAACTTTCGCGTGCGAGCGTCCCAGCAGGCCGATGTTGTCCAAAAGCTGTTGAGTGTAGACTTGGATGTCCTTCAACGCTTGATCTTGTCCTTCACTGCTGATCCGTTGTATCAGCCAGCGAATGAACGGGAGCGATCGGTCCTGCATGTACTGAACAGGGTCAATCTCGTTGGCCGCGATCTGCCGGGAACTGCTGCTTATAAACTCACGATGAGGAACGAAATTCGTAGCCTTATTTATTTGAAGGGGACGCCTGCGCTGTTTATTACGCTGAACCCGTCGGACATTAATAACCCGCTGGTCAGGCTGTATTCTGGTGAAGACATTAGGCTGGAGGACGTCGAGGTCGGGTTGGAGCTTACTGAGTGGCGTAGACGGGTTCTGGTTGCGGACAACCCTGCTGCGTGCGCGCTCGCGTTTGACGTTATGATTTCGAACTTCTTACGGGTGATTCTGAGGTACGATCGTCCTGGCCCCGGTTTGTTTGGAAAGTGCACGGCGTATTATGGCACTGTGGAAGCGCAGGGACGCGGGACCTTGCATGTCCACATGCTGATTTGGTTGTGTGGCCATCCGTCTCCTCAGCGCATGCGAGACGCGATGTCGTCGTCTGATGCGTATTCTCGCGCTATGTTTAAGTGGTTAGAGTCCATTATAAAATGCGAGATGCTTGGTACGAGCGGCGTTGTTCGCGAGCCAGGGGGCATCGCACTTCCCAAGCCGGTTGAAGAGACTGCACGTAGTCACGCTGGGCTGGTTCCTGCTCCTCGCATAGAGGATCTGTCAGCCGATCTGTTCGGTCTTGAATATGACCGGTTTGTGAACGACCTAGTCAAAGAGTTCCAGTGGCATGAGCATACGGAGACGTGTTGGAAACACTTACGTCGAGGTCAGCCGCGTGACGACGCTCATTGCCGAATGCGCATTGACGGGAGCACCCGAGAGGCCACGAGCATTGACGACGAGACTGGCGCTATCTTGTTACGCAGACTACATCCTCGCGTGGCGAATTATAATGATGTCGTATTATTTCTAATGAGGTCCAATATGGACATCAAGCATATCGGTTCCGGTCAAGGGGCAAAGGCGTTGGTTTATTATGTTAGCGATTATATAACAAAGTCATCTGTGCCGACATACCGTGGACTGTCTGCGATGTTGTGCGCCATTCAGAAGATCAAGGTACGATGGGGTGATGACAGTGACTGCAGTGACTTACATCAGGCTCGAAGTGCCCTCACTACCGCGGTTAATTGTATGTTATCGCGGCAGGAGGTCTCTCATCAACAGGTTATGGCGGACTTGGTTGGGGGTGGCGATAGGTATACAAGTCATCGGTATCGCCCCCTGCATTTTGGCTCGTTCGATCGGGCTGTACGCCAGTATTGGGGTGACGGTGTATGCAGGCGGTCGTCTGGTGATGTGCCTCCGGAGGGTAGTAGCATTGCCGCCGATATGGATGCAACCGAGGATGCAGATAGTACTATGGATACGTGTGTGCCTCGTGACGAGGACGAGGTCATGTTGTACCTGGGCGCTGGGTCAATAAATGCGGTCAATCAGCAGCAGGACTATTTACTCAGGGGGCGGGTCGATGGTTTTGATGGTATGTGTCTGTACGAGTTTGCGGGTATGGTGGAGAAAACTACGAAAAGCAGCGAGGATCGTCGTCGACACAGCCGTACGGCCAGTGGCGTCGTTCAGCCACGGGGTCGGAAAGCAGAAGCGCGATGTGGGTTTTTGGACAGTCATCCACAGCATAGTACTCACCTTTTGCGCATGCGGACTGTGTGGGTGGTGCCTGTAGTCTTGGGAGACGGTTTGCCGCGCAGCGACGGTGATGACGCCCAGCGAGAGGCGTGGGCACGTTCGGTGTTGATACTGTTTGTTCCTTGGCGGCATCCGTCGGATTTGAAGGCGGAATCTGAGAGCTGGTATGACGCGTATGAGCGCCGTCGTCCCGGTATCTGCCCCGAACACGCCGCCTTTATTCGCAATATGAATGTTTTGTCCGAGTGTAGGGATGCTCGTTCGGAGCATCGGGCTAGTCGTCGAAGCGAGCATGCCTCGTTGGCGGTGTCGGAGGACAGCATCGTCCCCATAGATGGCCCGACACGGGACGACTCTGTTGGCGGAACTGGCGCGGCTTTCGTTCCCCCGGATGAGCTAGACGGCTTTGATAGACGTGGCGGAGTCCAACTTGAAGACAACGCCGTGCATGATGGCCTCCGCTCGGCGTTGGATGAAGTGTTCGGGTTTCGTGTCAGGGTGGCACTTGACATGTGCTCCGTCGCTAAAGATTGTCAGGTGCACATGGACGTAGGGGGTGACCGCGCGACCCTCGTCAGTGACTTAGACGAAGCTTGCCTGGAAAGAGAATCTGGTATCATGCGAGAACTGAAGAAGCGTCGTCGGCCAGAGGTGGATGGCGATGCCGTTGCGGCCGTGCGTCGTCGGCGAGTCTCCGTCGAGGCGCATGTCGACGTGGTTAGGTTGTCGGCGATGGGGTCCGCTGAAGGGTCTTCTCGTGCTGTAAATCCTTCTGATATAGCTGAGTTCGATTGTCGGCTGGTCATCGAGCAGGTCTTGTGCGAACGTGGCCTAAAAGAGAACGGAGAGCAGCGGCGTGCATTCGACATCATTGCTCACCATGTGTGTTATGGACAGGCTCAGCTCTTGATGTACATCGCTGGTATGGGCGGTTCGGGTAAGACGTATGTTGTGCAGTCGGTTCTGAGGTTGTTTGAGCTGTTGGGTAGGCGGCATGAAATCCTCGTCGCCGCTCCGACCGGCGCCGCCGCTCTTCTGATCGGCGGTCATACAATCCACTCGTTGACGTTTCTGCCTGCCACCCGTCGAAAATCGGTGAAGGAGTTAGTGGACGTCTGGCGAAACGTCAAATATCTTATATGTGACGAGGTTTCTATGATCGGCGCACGATTGATGAGCCAGATATCGGCCCGGATACAGCAGGGGAAGGGTGATACTGGAGTAGCGGCGCAAGGTCCGTTCGGGGGCGTGAACGTGATTTTCACTGGCGATTTTGCTCAGTTGCGTCCTGTCAGACAGGGGGCGTTGTATAGTCACAGCTTACTCGTTTCCCCCGGTATGCGCGAGCGTCATACTGTGGAAGGTGTTAGTGCATTGCAGGGAGTATATTTGTGGCGCCTGGTACGTACCGTCGTCGAGTTGAAGCAGAACCAGAGACAGTGCGGCGATGCGTTATATGCAGAGCTACTGGGTCGTGTGAGGTTGGGCCAGTGCAGGCAATATCGCGTGGGTGACCAGCCTAGTGATCTGGACATATTGACTGGGCGCATTATGAGCCGCCTCACCGCTGATCGAACATTCGACGTTGGTCGCTTCAGGCTGTGCCCGGTGATTGTAGGGAGAAAGCGACTGCGTGACTTGATAAACGCACAACTGCTTGGCCATCATGCTTCTGCCATAGGACAGGACATCCATTTATACTACTCGACCGATTCGGTATCTGGTGATGCGGTTCCAGTTCACTTGCGGGATCTGTTGTGGCGTCTGTCTTCGTCAGCTACAGGTGATTGTCAAGGACGCTTACCTCTGTTCCCGGGTATGCGAGTCATGGTACAAGAAAATCTCGCTTTCAGCAACAACGTCGTTAATGGTGCTGAAGGAGTGGTCAAGAAAATCAAGTATCGAGAGGACCAGACCGGTAGGCGTTACCCTGTAGTCGTGTATGTCGCAATACAGGGAGCTGGTCGGATATGCGGAGGGTTGGAGAATGATACGGTACCTATTTTCTGTGAAACTACATCGTTCACGTACAAGGGGTCGGATCCTCGAGGAGCAGAATTGGTGGGGAGGTCGGTGACGCGCAGTCAGGTGCCGTTGCTGCCTGCATATGCATACACGGATTATAAGGCGCAGGGAAGATCACTGGATAGAGCGATCGTGGACCTTGAAAGTGCGTATAGCCTGCAAGGCGTTTATGTCATGTTGTCGAGAGTACGAAGTTTGGACGGCCTCATGATTCTTCGGCCATTTTCGCCTGCGAAACTTTATACGCGTGCATCGGAGGAGTTGCGGACGGAGCTAGCACGCTTGCGTGCACTGGACGGGCGCACAGCCGAGCAGTATAACGTTGCACGGGCGACAGGCAAAGGATGGCCTGGTGCGAGACCGTGAGCTTCCTATGTATGCACGCGTCGAGGTTAGTCGTGTCAGTGTTCTTGTGATATGTATTATACCATATAACATCGTTTCTCTCACCTCCACTACGTGTAGTACACCCTGCCAGTGTCACATTTCCTTGTGTATGATCTTGCGCGACCTTTGCCCCGTGCGCACGTGCGCGTTTCTCGTTGCGCAGTCGCCTCGGTGGCCTCTGTATGATCAATGCAGTCTCATACCCTCTACGTCGCATATGTGTACGTACCTCCGTAGGTTATAATATTGCCTGCTTTGTGTTTTCATACTGCATCTGCATCTTCTGAGTGTCAGTACATAGGCGTCGGCGTCGGCGCCTCGCTACTGTGCGTGTTCACCCTTGCGCGCTTCACGTATGCGCGCCACGGCCCGAGACGCCGCCTCCGGTATGTGCTCGCGAAGTTCCCCGTACTGGCGTTGGTCTCCCGCTAGGTCCGAGCAAAATCGAAGGTGCATAGAAAGTCGTGTGACGTGCGTGGTAGTCAGCCACAGCGAGGGCGTGGGTCCGGCAGTTGGGTGCTAGGTCTCAGTCGAGAGCCCGTGTAACGAGCGTGATGGTCTTCCATGTCAGTGAAGGTGTGTTCTTCGACGTGGGCTGAGCAGTTTTGGTGTAGGTGCTATAGATAAAGACTCGTCGTTCGACCATTGTTGTACATGAGGAAGGTGTGCGTATATGTTGTATATGGAGAGGTCCGTGGTGCAGGCCGGCGCGCAGGCGTGGATGGCGTGTACGTAGTAACTCGTGGCGTGAACCGCGGCACGCATGGGGATGGGTAACCCGTGGTTCAATGAGCCTGCTCGTCGAGAGTGCTTGCCCCTCATGCCGAACACGCGACACAGACGATGGGGGCCGGGACCTCGTCCGTGATGATCGTCTCCCGAGCACGCGCGCCGCTCGAGTCATCGCTGTCGTCGCTGTCGCTGTCCTCGTTGTCGTCGATTGGGTACCGTCCCCTCGGTTGCGTCGCGTAGGATGGGGCGGTCGTTCGCATGTAGTACATTCCGGTCTTCAAGCCGCTTTTCCACGCAGAAATGTGGGCGGAGTACTGAGGGCGGTCCCTTGTAAGCAGTTGATTCCGTCAGACTTGGGGCGAGTCACGTACGAGCTTGTTCTTTTCCGTGTCCGGCATGTATAGACTCATACTCTGGGACTGGTCAATGTACGGCCCTCGGTCAGCGGCCATGCTGATCGTGAGGCGCTGGTTCATCTCCCACGCAGTTCGATACACTGCTCTGATGTCCTTGGGGATGGCCTGTATGTGTTGGATCGACCCTGGGTGTGTGGTTTAGAATTTGGTTGAGATACGGGCGTAACGATTGCACTTACCTCGAGCGGCCATGACTTGCTTACGGATCTGCGGAGTCCATAGGCCGTTCTCCACGAGGTCTCTCACCATCCACGGACATATGACGTGGAATTCGCCTGCAAGGACTCGCCGCGTGTAGATGTTGCTGTGGGCTCTACATCAGTTGCCAGACGCGCGGTTCTGGTTGCGGTGACGTACTTTATGTAGGGCTCCACCGAGTCGTTGTTGCCGAGTAGCTGAGAGGTAGAAGAGGTCGGCATGATGGCAGTGAGCATGGAGTTCCTCAGTCCGTGGATAGAGATGCGGTGGCGGAGCGAAGGGAAGTCGTGAAGGCCGGACGGCGTCACATGCCACATATCGCACTGAAGCTGTCCTTGCGATGCAGGCGAATTGGCCCAGCGGATATAGGGTTCGTGCTGCTCAGCTAATTTGCAGCTCATGTCCAGTGCCCCGTGGTAGATGGTCTCGAAGATCGCGATGTTAAGCTGACGGGCCTCGACCGAGTCGTAGGGAACGCTGACCATCCGGAATACGTCTGCCAGCCCTTGCGCTCCGATGCCGATCGCACGCGTTTCCATGGCGGACGCGCGAGCTTCAGGCGTCGGGTATATGTTAACGTCGAGGACGCGATCCGTGGTACGCGTCGCTACCCCCGCGGCGTGATGAAGGGCATCGAAGTCAACCGTCTTGTCTGGCAAGACGAAGGCGGGAAGCGCGATGGACGCCAGGGCGCACACGGCCATACGGTCTCTGGAGCAGAACTGCACGATCTCGGTACAGAGGTTCGTCGCGCAGATCGTGCCGATGTGACGCTGGTTGCTTTTCTCTGTTGGCGCAGTGTGTTAGTGTGGGTAGCGTGATATTGCGCGGTGGTGGTATGCGTACCGTTGATGCTGTCGGTATACAAGCAGTATGGCCCGCCCGTTTCAACCTGCGCGGTTGAGTACAGACGGAACACTTTCTGAGCGGGCATGACAGTGAGCGCCAAGTCGGTTTGCACCAATCTGGCATACTCGGCTTCGAATGCTGCTCCGTGTAGGTCCACGAGTTGCGGCACGTCTGTAGGGTCATAGAGTCGCCAGAGACCGTTGGCTTCCAGAGCTTTCATGCTATTGGGTCGATTATCAGTGCCGGCCAATTCGGGGGCTCGTAGACAAATGCACTCACAAGGCATCTGGTATCATAAGAGCTGGGTAAATGTCTGTGAGGTGGCGATGACCGATAATGTTGCTCCTCCGAATGTCGATGACCTTAAGGACGTCGGCATGCCATATGGGGATGACTGCTGTGGCAGCGGACGGACACTTCGTGCTGGCGCTTGTGGCGTACTCCGCGGCTTGTTGGTACATGGTGAGCAGAGCGACCACTCCCGGTTGAGGTGGAGTTCTGTTCGACCTGACGACTTGGTTGAGACGTAGACATTTGAGCCATAGTCAGGGAAACATACCGTTCGGCGGGAACTCGGTGTAAGCCGATGCCTAAGCCCGCACCGTGTTGAAACACCGTCGTCGCATCCATGACCGCCCTGATAGCGTCTGGCGCGCCGTTATGCTCTGCGGACTGTATGAAGCACGATAGTAGGTGCTGCTCTGCTAGCCCCGCATTGAACAGCGTCGGGCTCGCCTGTGTATAGGCCCCACGAGACAGCAGGTCGTACGTCTCTCGGACGGCGTCGATATCGTCTCGGTGTATGGCAACAGCCACTCGAAGCCACATATGCTGGGGGCGCTCAAGTATATTGTCACCGACACGGAGAAGGTACGATTGCTCCATCAGCTTGATGCGCGGGCTGAAAACGACGACATAACGTGAGTCGTGCTTCGGATGCTGCGCCGTTGTGATATGAATACACACAAGGTCATCCAAAGGTCTCGGTCATGTACCAACATGGCGTCAAATTGTGTGGCGTAGGCGTGAGCGTTTGCGATCAGCTCCGCGCTGAGAAGGCCGGGGTGATCTGTTCGTTGTTTTTATATGTACGTATGGAACCATTTGGGACATTAGCGTACCTATGCTGATGCGCCTGATGTTCTCAGCGAAGGACTTGATCGGCACGGCCTTGTGCAGGTTCCCACCGATCAGGCGTCCCGCGAGCACATTGTAATGAGGGTGATGGGTGTTGAGATTGGCAGCAGACAATGCCGCGAGTTCCTGCGTACGCGCGGCGGGTCCATTAGCGGCGCTCAGGTAGCATCGAGCCGACGTTACTTACCGATATGTCCTTGCTGTGCATGACCTGCTGTCGCCCGCGGTAGACTGCCGCGGAGATGCTGCGTAGTCCCGTACTGTTAGCTACCGTTTTGCTTCTTGGTGGGTTTGCCTCACCGGGGAAGGCTGATATAGGTCATATCCAAGCCGTACGAATTCTGCGCAGCTTTGTGAGTACGCATTCAACGTGTTTTATTGCTAGGTACATACCTTAAGGAGCGTAGCGTTTAACTTGCGCATGGCGTCGGTGGGTGGTGTGCAGTTGGGTGTAATGGACAAGGATGACTCACCTTGGCCAGGTTGAACGCCTCGACGCGAGCACTGGCGGCGCGTGAGCGTGGGGCGCTATAATAAACGAATAACAGTGTAAATCAACTTACGGGTTCTGGGTATTGCCGGGCTGGTCTTCGGTGACGGCACATCGCAAGTGAGCATGCTGTTTGTGGTACTCAACGAGATAGACGGCACGTACCCCGCTTAACGACGGTGCCACCCGGATGGATGTTGAGTGCTTGTACCGTAGCCATCGTGTACGAATTCAAGTAGGGTGAGACGTTCGAGAGAGATGAGGCGGGTGGAGGGCGATGGTGTGGGTGCAGTGAATGCGGCGAGGCATGCATGGTCTTATACCACGGCAGTGAGGGTGGAATCTTGTCCGCGTGATTATGCTTGCCGACTCGCGCTGTCTCCTCTGATATTTTCGGCTCGCTTTGGTTCGATGGTGTGCTGTGTTTGTGTTGTGTGTTAGTCGAACGTGGTTATTACAATTTATCACCGGTGCAGTCGCACGTACGTTCTGGTTATTCCGATTCTTCTGATTATGTCGGGCGCGGAAGTGTCGCGGGCCTGCGACGAGCGGGATTAGGCGATGTCATAGCGGTGCGTGGAGATATGCGTACCCCGAATCTGTGCAATGTGCGAGGATGCAGGCATTGGTCGGCGTGTACTGCGCGCATCGATGCGTTGCCCGGCCCATGTTGTCGGCTTCAGGCTTCGTCTGCCTTGTCTCGGTATGTTGGCCGTGCGATGAGCCTGACAGTTGCGATTTGATTTTGGCATGATGTGTCATGAAGTACGCAGCTCTCTGATCCTCCAGTGTGTCAATGCATAGCTCCCTCGCTGACTTTGCGAGGTGGTCTCACCGGATGCGGTGCCGCCGGGGTATGACGTCGTGTATCTCTCCGTGGCGACAAGGGCTACGCCGCCCTTTAGCGTGTGGCGCTGTCGCATGAAACTTGCCCGTATGGGAACAACGTGGATGGAGGGAGTGGCATGACTCCTGTCCGATATCGGGGTGAGGTCGCCTCTCATCTTGTCGAATGGGGTTCGCGAGCAGGATCAGGGAGTGATGCGCTGGTTTGCATCGGCAGCTGGTAAACGCATGCGTTGGCGGTCGTTGGGTCATCTCCGGCGCGAGCCACCCGTTTAGGTGGGTGGGACTCTGTCGTGCGTTCATGCACTATCCATACTATCCAACGCGGTGGACTGGCGTATACTCCGAAGCTGGTACTTACTCGAGCTGTGCGTGCGCGACGGCTTTCACGATAATCGTCGCCGGTATCGGCGTACTCCTGTCAGCGGGAGGACGTACTGGGCTTGCTGCGGTGTTGCGTGACGTACTTCCTACGCCCGCTTCGGCTTGTGACGCCAACAGCTGCGTTGATGCTTTCGGCTCGCCGCTGCGTACTGCGAAACTGTGTAGTCTTCTAGTGTTCGGTTATCATGCGAAGGCTTTCCGGTGATGGACAGGTGTACGCACGCAGTGGACATTATCGTATGTATGGCTTGCGAGTTTCGTCTACTGCGCAGTGAGTATTGGCCTGCAGCCGCGGGTTTGCAGTACCTACATTACTGGGGGTGCTGACTGAATGGGTGTGTGAGTACCTTCCCTCTCGACTTTGCCTTCCAGATGCCGAGCGCGCCGGTGTTTCCTTGACATCGCTAGAGCGCGTTGCTCCACTTTGCTGGCCCCGAGTGTCGTTTCTGTGGCAGAATTATCAGATCGCACACGCTATGCGATACGGGGCGGTGGGTCGGATACGTGCCGTGCGGTCCGTGCCGCTACGCGATGAGAGGTTGGTATGTGAATGTGTATATTCGGCAATGTTTGGGGTGGTATCGGAACGCGGTCCGTTGACGTATTTGTTCCTGTGGAGTGCTTAGTCATCTTGTTCCGATCGGGGGCAACATTTTGTATTGAGTTCCGCGATGGGTGTGGGTCTGATGCATTTGCGGTGCACGGTGGTTTCCCAAATTGCGGCCGGATCGGGAATAAGGCGGGCTGGGCCGCCAGCTTGGGTTGATACCTGTCTTGCGGTTCCGGTATACTGTCCCCCGCGTTGATGGGTTGCGCTCGTTGAAGACGCAGGGCGCGCCCCGGGCTAGGGCGGGACATGACCAGTGACCGCCGCGCGCGAGGACGTTATGACAACGTGTGTGCGGGTTTGATGAGTGTTTACCGTCCCCCGCATTGTGTTGGTCTGGGCTGGCTTGTATCGTTCACACGTCGTAGCAGAATTATGTGCGGCGTGTAGTTGTCTGTGCGAAGTCAGCCAGCCAGCGTATAGCGTACGAGTCTTGGTATCTGTCTCGCCTCGTTCGGGGAACTGTCGAAGCAAGTTGTGGGATCTCGTAACGATGATTAAATAGAATAGATAATTGGTCGGTGCTCGTCCTGCGTCCGACGTGATCGCCATACAACATGATCTACACTTCCGGACCGTCAATGCGCGCGGGCGGGCGGCGTGAGGTGTACGAATCAGGAGAACACGACTCGCCAGAGTCCGAGCTAGCGTTCTCTTGATCCTCGGCCGTCGCCTCACGGCGCGTTATCCATCTGTCGACCTGTCAATGCTTCGTAGGAGTTTCATGTGGATGAGGGCATACCGAGTAATCAGGATGTCGACGAGTGATCGCTCACTGGGATGCATGTGGGTCACCTGTAGCGAGTGGCGTCGTCCGCGTCGTATAACGACTATGTTTCCCCTTACGTCCGGAACGCCTAGTGCGCGCAAGCATTCGTTTGGAATGGCGTGCGACGAGCGAGCGGATACGAAGACGGAGAAGTGGTTGCGCAACGGGTGGTGTATGCCGGGTATGTTGAAAAGGACGGTCTCTTCGTATCCGAACGGGAACCATCTGCGTATATCGATGTCTTCTGTCCAGATCGGAGTGTCGATGTCGAACTCGTATGATTGTGATAGGGGGAGGTAGACGATACGCGGGTTTCCGCCGTAGACGGGGTAGATGAGTCCGCGGACGGCGTATGGAATGGTGTTCTGTGCAACCGTGAGCTAGTGGTCCTTGGTGGTTGAGTTGCACGTAACTTACGTCGCGTAGGCCGTCTTGAATGGAACTGTTCCAGTGGCTGATAGCGAAGGACGTGGTGTCGATGGACTGGTGGCGAGTCCCTCTTCGTGGCTAGACGTGAGTGGTGTTATATGAGCATTCGGCTGCGCGTCTGTTGTTGACTGCGCACCGTTCTAGTTGGCATATTTGGCAGACAAGTGCGGTGGGTGTTTCCCTGGCAGCTGCGTCTGTTAAATATTCGCGAGGGTTTCCGGGTGTGTCAATTTGTGTGGGCAATCGAATACGTACCTCGGTGGTGATAGCGGCGTCCTCCTGACGGACCTGCGCGCCGGTACATGTCCCGATGCGTGATACGGGAGTTGAGTCGTCGTAGGGCCTTGATGCGACGGTCTGCACGTGTTGACGTCGGGCGTGAGCGCGGTATGAATCAGGTCGCGGGTCGTGCATTCATTGATCCTGTGCTGCATGTTTGGGGTGTCCTCGTAGATCACGTCGCAAAACAAAAGTAGGGACCAACCCCGGGCGCGTGAGCCCAGTACTGGTTGCGGATCAGTGTCAGTAAGCGAAGTCTCCGTGTGGATATGATTTGTACGTATGCATGGTTGTGCATGGGCTAGGAGCACGGCGTCCGGCTAGTCCGCAAATCGTTGAATGATGCTCGTGGTGATGCCTACAACGTATGAGGGATGGCCGAGCGGTGGAGTGTAGGTTCATACCTTGTCACGATGTCGGGCTCGGATCGCCGCTCATAGAGGCGATGTTCGGTGGTCGCGCTGGGCGTACATGCTGCGCCTCACGACGTGTACGAGCTCCACGCATGCTGAATTGTACGACAATACTGTGTGGCCGTGTTGGCTGAGTCGTCGTCTTGTGTGAGTGCGTGTGATACAGGCTGTATTAGGTGGAAGGGTTCTGACGGACCGTTTAGGTAGGCTGAGGGCGAGGGCGAGGTCTTGAAGCTTGAAGGACAAGGTCTGAGGCCTGAGGCCCGCGTTGAGCATCGTCGGGCGCTACGCTCTGAGTTTGAACTCTGTTGAGCGCCGCGCTGCGCGTCTAGTTACGGTGCGCATCTTTGCTTTCTCTTGCTCGCTCCTGTGCTTTTCGTCGGCTCGTGCAGTACTGGCCTACTGAGACGCGGTCTCCGGCATGCAGGGCTCGCGTGCGGGGGCGGGCGGGGGCGTGATACTGCGTGGGCTCCAATCTCGCCTGCACCTTGATCTGGGGTGGAAATATCGACTTCCGCGTTCACTGGGATCTTCGGGTACTGCATAAAAGCCGCTTTGTCGCTGGTGGCGTAGTATCAACATCCACCTCACCCTCCTATACTCTGCGTTCACTCGATCTGTGCTGTGATGGACCCGACCGTTCAGGATGCACTCAGTCATTGGAAGAAGACCCCGCTGCGTCCTACGGACATCCCGTACGAGGATGCCATCCTGTCCTTGAAGAGCGACAATCCTCTCGTGGAGGCGCGTATGCAGAGCGGTTCTCGCTGGACAGTACGCTTGCTCCCTCTCTTTTTCAGCCGACATTCGTGCTCACTGCGTGCGTCTAGCTCTTCCAGCCCGGGTCGGCTCACCCGGCCGTCTTTAGTTACGCGGGTATATTCAGCTGCGCGGACGACTACGAGACGGGCAACTTTGTTTTGGACAAGAACCGTCCTCCGGCCGGCTTGCCGTTGGATCGCGTGTAAGTTCCATCTGACGCGTTATCTGTCCGTTGTCGCTGATGTTCGGGTTGCCCAGCGAACGCTTTGCGAACTACAAGTGTCATTACGCGTATTCGATGGATACCGTCATCGACAATAGCCTGTTTAAGCTCCAGTTTGTGGGTTATTATTCTCGGGCTGCTCGTATAGAGACTGATACTTCGTCGCTAAAGGATCTGGAGGAATACATCCAGGGTTGTCCCGGCTTCAACCCAGGTAACGCGCCTCGTCGCGAGTATCAATCGGGCAACAACCCTGATTACACTCAACGCTACTGGATCCGATCACCCATGTTCATCAACGTGGGCGACGGCTGTGCGCGACAGCCTCCTCGTGTGGATCTCCATCCGTGGGTCCTCGAGGCCGGTAGGCGGTCGCGATGGTATACCGTAAATCCGGATCGGCCGTCTGTCCTCTCCCTGGAACACGGCCGGTTGCGGGATATTCGCAAATCATCGCCGGCTGCGCTGTACAAGGGCGATGTGGTCCTGTTCACATTCACGGCGTCGTTCACGGTTGGGCGAGGCTGGGCGACGCAATTGGTACCCGTGGAGCTTGTTCGTGTGTTGTCTGGCGGCGTGTCTTCGTCGTCGGTTGATTACTCGATCCCTGTTGTCGACCGGGCGGTGCGGCCGTCTCTCGTGGACGGTGAGGCTATCACCTGTGAGTATTCTTGTTTGTGTATTGGTATACCTATCGCCTCTAATCGGTGATCTGTGGCCTGTTGTAGCCGTGAATGTTGCGGTAATGCCGTCAACTCCATCGCATGCGCAGTCCTCTGCTGCCTCTGCAAATGTCGCATCCCCCTCTCCTGCGCTTGATGCTCTTCCAGCACAGCACGACGAAGACGACGACACTTATGGGTCGATGTCAGCGCACGCTCCTCACGAAACGACTGCAACCTCGGTTGAAGGTGGGCATCATTGTATGCATCCTATTACACGCGCTGATGTTTTGTAGAAGATACGACAACGCCGATGGACGTCGACTTGTCCGTAGGTTCGGGTCGCATGCTGTCACTGTCGCTTAGTGATTTGGTGGACGAGGACGACGTCCTGCACGATAGTGGTGACGAGTCCTCGGACTTCCGCTACGTGCCCTCGGACGGGTCGGACCCGGCTAGGTCGTCGCGGAACGATCCGTTGTCCTCAGATTCCGCTGCGTCGTTGTCGACTGTATCGGACGCTAGTTCCGCCGGGTCGAAGCGCAAGCGCGATGTTGCATCGCATGCTCAGTCGGACGATGACGTCGGCGGTCACCATAGCCGCGCAAGCCCCGCTCGTCGTCTCAGAAAGAGCACGACAAGGGGGCGGCGCTGATGGCTGTCTGCTCTCGGACAGCGCGCTGGCTGAAGGGAGCATGCGTCGGGGTGGTGCGTGGTTGGGCTGGACTTTCTTTCTGTTCCGGAGCTCTGGCAGCCTGTCCGATGCTTATCTATTTATGTATATCGCCGTCAAGTTGTCTGAGTTTTTGTATAAGTTATGTGCTCTCCCGTTCGTGTCGTTGTACGTATTTGCACCGGCCAGGGTTCTTTTCGTACCTCGCTGAATGTGTTGACCCTGTCCTGTTATTATCGTCGGCGTGTCGGCATGTCTGCAATGGGCATGGTTTGGTAATAATAGTCGATGACATCATTCTGTTTCTGTTTGTGGTCTGTTTTGAACGCGCTAATCTCAGACTTGGATTCCCCCACCCC
>MNAD01000570.1:0-17395 GCA_001895945.1 Trametes pubescens | reverse complement strand
CCCCCCTAGGGTTAAGGCTAGGGTCTATTTTGACACCTGGGCAGGGTAGCACATCCTCATAACTACCACTGGATGCAAGTGTAACAAGGCTAAACATGGTGGCAGTGCTGACAATACCGAGGGAACTTTTGATGTCATTGCTTGACCGGTGATACACTGTCATAGTGAGTTGCATGCATAGCGGAGGTAAGAGCGAATGAGTATGTTACAACCTATGGTACCTGCACGAAAATGCTACAGTACTACCTCACACCGCCGCACTTGCTATAGATGACTACATTACCCTATTATATGCCCTACTCAACGTGAAGTGATCAGCACCGCCGAGGCTCGAAAACAAATCAGAAGTCAAGAAAATGTTGTGTGCGTGTATACCAACATAGCAAAAAAGAAAGCAATGTACGAGTCGAGCGTCCGTGAAGCGCAGGTCCGAGCAGGTGTATAGCCCGAGCGCAGTGCAACAACCACCCATCCGACGCCGCACCTGCACATGCGGCGCAACTCCCATTCCGCGGTGTATAGTGTCAAGACGAGCATGCTATAAACCCAGCACAGTCAGCCCATCCGCCTCCGCACGCACCGACACAACTCACCGCTAATACCGCACTCGGTCCTCGAACCCGAGCCCCTCATCCCTGAGCACCCGCGCGCCCATCTCCTTGTCCAGTGCGTCGAGGCACAACCACCCCGGCTTCCCCTCCTCCCCAGCCGCAGGCCGCTCGACGCGCCAAAACCGCCGTTCGACCACTGTTGGCGGCGGGGCCGTCGCGAACTGCACCGACGCCTTTCCCGCTAGCGCAGGAGATCCAAGAGGCGACTTGCCCTTGAGCGCGCTCGAAACCGCCTCCGCAACCCCGTCCCGAGCCTCCGTAGACCAGATCGAGCGCGGCGGGCGGGGCGTTCCTCGGCCCGACGACGTGCGCGAAACCAGGGCAGGCACGCCGCGCACAACCTCCGCGCACACATACCGCAGCGCAGGCAGATCCTCCGCGAGCTGCCTCGCGAGCGCCTCCGTGCGCAGCCACGTCGGCCCACCCGCGCTCTGTTGAGGCTCGTCCTCGTCGGGCGGGACACGGTCGAAGGGCACGGACGTCCTGTCCCAGCGGAGGACGAAGGTCGCGAGCGCGTCTGCGAGCGGGGTCAGCATCGCACCGAGATCCCTCTGCTCGCGTATTGATCAGTATTCATACCCGCACAGCGAGAATCAGAAAACGTACCGTGACGGCTGGCCAAGTCCCCGCCTCCTCGACCCTCACCACGAGCGCCCTCACACCCGCCCACCCACTCGCGCTGCCCTCCTCGCCCGGATCGAACATCGCCCTAAGCGCCTCCGTCTCGTTCTCCGGGCCCCTCTTCCCCTTCCTACTCGCACTCAACCGCGCGTGTGTCTTCGGCGCCCACCACCCGCGCCCAAGCGTGAAGCCCACCGTCGGCGGCCTCGTATCCGCGACAATGCGCCTGACCATCTCCGCCTCGTTCACCCCGACCCCGCCGCTGATGTCGACCGTCGCGCCGAAACCCGTCGGTTTCCGCTCCCTCGTGCCTGGGGCCGTCCCCGCGCCGACCCATAGCCGCGGCGCGACGTTCCCGACCTCGAGGTGCTCGACGGGACATGTCAGTCCCATCGCGTACAACCCGGGCGCAAACCCGCTGACACGTAGCATCGGCGAAAACGAACTGTACATTTGAGACGTACGGTTCGCCTCGCGCGTCGCGTCAATTCCCGGCAGCGGCGCGGCACCGGACCACGCGCAGCCGTCGTACGGTGTGTAGACATATAGCTTCTGCACGCCGGGGAATGCGTGCACGAGCGCGGTGACGATCGGAACGCCGACGAGCCGTAAGCGGAGTTCGCGCACGGCGGGGTATCGGAGTGTATCCGCGACCGCGACGAACACGGCATTCGACGCGCGCAACACGCGCAACGTCTCCATGGAGTGCGCGAGGAGGGGAAGAGGATCGGGGAGGGGTAGGGACGTACGTTCGTGGAATGTCGCGGTCGCGGAAGGCGTTGTTGCGGGGGTAGGCGCGGGAGTAGGGAGACCGGAGGACTTGCCGTTAGGTAGCGCGGGGACAAACGCGTATTGGTGTGCAGCCGTAGGATGTGGCTCTGAGCCTGCAGGCGTCGCACCGCAGACAGCTGCGACCCAAGCATCGTCAAAGGTCAGCTCGACTTCCACTAGTCGACATTGCATATTCCGCAGGAGTTCGCACGCGCGGGGGCCAAGTTCCGACGCCGTGAGATGGGTTAGATTGCATGTGGCGTGCGCGAGCGTGAGGAGGAGAGTAAGGTCGCGCGCGAGGAGGGCCTCGGTGTGCGCGATGCGAAGAGAGGTGAGCGATTCATGCGGGGAGGACAGGATCTGCGCGAGAGCCTGTGTGGGGAACGCCTCGGTGAGTTCGGACGGCGGGATGGCGAGGGTGAGACTGCGGAGATGGGAGCGCGATGGGCCGGCGGATGGGGAGGGGGTACGGTTGTGTATTGATTCTGGAGACGACGAGCGAGAGGGAGTGCCGGGCGTCGACTCAGCGCTGCAATACCCGTCCTCGTCCTCGCTATCGTCTGTGTCTTCTCCCTCATTGGTCTGTGCGCTTTGGCGCCCATTCTCCTCGTCCTCGTACCGATCGAGATAGCGCGCGAAACGCTGCACGTCCTCGGCAGACGTCAATTCGAGCGCACCTTGTGTGTAGTAGTCCGGCCATCGTTTTGTGAGGCTCTGGAGAGGCATCGCAGTGAGATCCCGAGTGGTAGAGAGCCGTCGTCGAGTAGATCGTGAAAGAGAGAAAGGTGTGAGCGCGGAGACGTCGTTCAGAGAGGCGGCCGCGATGGAGTGGGAAAGCGCCTCTGTCGAGTGAACGAACTAGGGCGGAGCGAGGAGAGCGAGAGACAGAGTGCCGCAGAAAACTCGGAAGTGGCGGGGACGTCGGCTACTCGAGTAGCATGCACGGATGCGCCTAGTTGTGTGCTCCTGCGCGACTGCAAAGGACGCGTCAGTGAGGGGCGCAGAGACGAGAGCGAGAGGAGAGCGAGAAAGGCGAAAAGGGAGGCGATGGCGGGACGGATGAGGAGGACGGGCTGCTGAGATCGGGCTCGCTGCACGGCCGGTCTGTAGAGCGCCCGAGGCCCCCGAACGGCGAACGCCGACCCCCGCCCCGCCTCGTACTCGCGCATTCCGAGTCCGCGGCCAGGAACACTCACCTTCAATTATCGCTCGTACCTCGTCCTCGTCGTTCCTCGATGCTGCGCGGAGGCAGATGGTGGTGCTGAGGTTAGGGCCACACAGCTTCCGCGACACACAGATGACCTCACACA
The DNA here is from genome assembly GCA_001895945.1 of Trametes pubescens. Taxonomy (NCBI): domain Eukaryota; kingdom Fungi; phylum Basidiomycota; class Agaricomycetes; order Polyporales; family Polyporaceae; genus Trametes; species Trametes pubescens. The sequence continues at coordinate 14,082 of MNAD01000570.1, read as the reverse complement.
TTCGCACACCTCCCTCAGAAGAAAGAAGTCTCGCGATGCCGAGCACCCGTCCTCTCCGCCAAGACGCGCAACCAGTTATATATAGACGAGCGAACAGTCAGTAAGCTTTTGAGCTACATTCGTTTGTTTATACAACGCGACGGTGCAAGGAACGGCCGGAGAAGGCCCAACGAGAGATCGTAAAGCAAGAACGTAAACGTTAAAACCGTCCATGCCGTGCGATCATGTCAAGCGTACCGTATACTCTGGCACGTACGCAACATACCCGCATCCTCCCTGCACGTACGCCGTCTCGTTTCTCCTTGTGTCGCGCGCTCGCGCCTCGACCTTCTCCCGCCGGCGCATCTCGTGGTACTCCCGCCCATACCAACGCATTCTCTGCACAGAAGAGCTCGTCCTGAGTACAGATGGGCGCAAGCAAGTCAATCTGCACGCGTGCGACAGCCTGCGGAGGCTGCAGAGCGCAGACGACCGCCGAGTGCGCACCTTAAGCTCGAGCTGGTGCTTGATCCGATCCAGTCATAGGAGCTCGAGGACGCCCGAGGGAATGATGATGGGGGATGGCGAGATCAAGGGAATCTCCGCAGGCAGCGTGGTCGGCGGGGTTTCGCGCCGCGTCGCAGAATACGACCCCACAGCATCGACGAGCCCATCTGCGTTGCTCGCCCCAAGCCACGACTGGTATGCTGCGTTCCTCGTGCGTGGACGTCTCACTACATCGCTTTTCAGCAGACGGTTCAGTCTCGAATGTGGACATCGAAGGGAAAACATACAACATCAACTCCCGGGAGCGACTCAGCCATTCCGCGACGCTGCACCTACACTCACGTCTAGTCCGGGCACGGCAGGAAATACCGCAGGGCAGCTCGCCGCTGAGCTGAACGCGTCTTGGATGTCCTTTCCCTCGACGCCCTTCCTGTGCGGCTCCCGTCAACGTCCAGCTTGAGTCGGCGAGGGCAGGCGTCGGACCCGCACATTCACGCGCAGCCCGCGAAGCACTGACAATGATCCCCAGACGACGCAGCGCACGCTGCCCAACGTCCAACCCCGAGTTATCATCGTCGGAGCTCGGTGCAGACGCTTCCTGTTTTCGTCAAGTCGGTCGTGTCTTGTCGTCGCGCAGCTGCCGACTCCGCATTGCTCTCGCACCTCCGAGTCGCCCACCTCTACATCTCCCGTCACTGCATCTCCCCGCCCACACATCCTCCACCCAGACCACCTCGGCCGAGGGATGCACGGGCGGGCCGATCCGCACGCCTGTCTCGTGCCGGGTAGGTGCATCGCGGGAGCTCGATCTGGGTCTGAGGCGGAGGGATGGTGGGGGCGAGAACGGAACTTGGAGGACCAGGGAAGAGCTCGGGGGTGCGCAGAACACTCGCCGCTCCCCTGAGCATGGCGCAGTAGCGGGTCGACCGTGTTTGACTCGAGCCATTCTACCGTTCTCTCGTTCAGCCACGAGGCCCGGCGGGATCGGCGAAAGGAGACACGCACCATCGACCCCTAGCGTACTAGGCCGCGCAGGCGTGCAAATTCACCCATGTCGCCGTACACGACATCTGGCCCCTGGGGCGTCCGCCGCCACACTCACCGCCTCCACATCTCGGGACATGTTGACTCTCACCAGCGACGGACGGATCGCAGCGCAGCGCACCCTCCCCGGCTCCCCACCCTCCGCCCTTCCGCACACACAAATTCCAAAGTCCTGCACAGGCAGCGCATGCTCCTCCCGCTCGCACGCACTCCTCCGTCGCACGCACAACCGCGCGCCGCCGCGACATGACGTCCGAAGGCCGAGGGCGAGACGCTCCGGTATATCCTCCTCGACGTGAACGATACTGAGAGGGCCGGGTATACGAGGAGTCCGGGAGTGGGTCCGAGGGCTCGAGGGGTGGATCGTCGAGGTCGCCGCGGGATCTAGCACAACTCGGGCGGACGCTGTAAATGGGTCTTCCACTACGACGACAACATAAGCGTGCGCTCGCGGATGTACACGCGCGACGATGCGCACCGCCCTCCCAGTGGCCAAGGTTGGCTTGCGTGATATTAGGCGGACCACCCTCCTACACACACTCGCCCCTTATTGATATCAGTACCACTCACCTGAACGCTCCTCGGCGTATAAACATAGCAGTCATCAGACGCACCCTTCACCTCGCCCGCCCATCCCAAGCACGCAGCACCCGCCCCGCCTCCGACTGCCTGCAGTCCGCCGTCCGAGCTGGCGATCCGGAGAGCCACCCGCGCGGCACCCGTCGACGTCGACGAACCCCTCGGCGACGGCAGAGCGCCCGCACGCTCACTCACGACGAAACAGCCGGTGCCGCGCGCGCTGGTCTACTGCCCGGGCTGTGATCGTCGGGGCGCGCTGAGGGTGTTCTTGTCGGCGCGGCGCGACGTCGTGTAGGTGGTGTTTCTGCGGGGTGCATGCAGCACGTAGGTGTCTGTACGGCGTTGTATCTGTATATGAACCTGTGATGTGCATTTCACGAGAGCGACGAGGGGTGGGTGAGCGGGGGCGGGGCGAACGAGTGCATTTTTGCAAGATACAACAACAGCGACTGGAAAGGACAGGGGGCGTCCTTGAGGGTCTGTCCCTTCGCTGGTGGGTGCGTTGTGTCAGTGAAGCAGTGTACTAAAGACCAAGCACGCACGGCGACCGTATTTGCTCCCGACACGAGTTCTCGTTCCAAAAGGGGTAGGTTCGAACACCAACGTAGCTGCTGTATATCGGCGCATACTATATGTACAAATTCCATCCATCCGTCCGTACTTGTTCACTGCTTGCTCGCCTCGATGAAGCGCCGCTCGGCCTCCTTGAAGTTGATGACGTTCCAGATCGCCGTGAGGTACTGCCGTGGACGTCAGCGCCGTCCGCACAGCACAACATAAGATACGTACGTCGGCCTTGACGTTGTGGTACTGCAGGTAGAATGCGTGCTCCCAGATGTCGATGCCGATGATGGGGACGTGTGTGAGGAGCGGGTCCTGGTTGGCGGTGGTGACGACCTCGAGCTTCTTCGTCTCGGGGTTGTACCCGAGCCAGCCCCAGCCGGAGCCCTGGATGGCAGCGGTGACGGTGTTCACCTTCTTCTTGAACGCTACGCGTCGCGGATCAGCCTTTTGCTCCTCACGAACGCGCACGCGTTACTCACCGTCGACGCTACCAAAGTCCGCGACGAGCGCGTCCTTGAGCGGGCCGGCCGCGAGCTCTCCACCACCGGCACTCTGCGGGGCGAGGTTCTTCCAGAAGAGGGAGTGGTTGATATGGCCCCCGCCATTGAACTTGAGCGCGGGCTGGAGCCTGATCTGGTCTTTCGGCGAGGGCGCCTGGGCGTAGGACTGCTCTGCGGCGTTGAGGCCGTTCACGTATGCCTGGTGGTGCTTGCTGTGGTGGAGCTCCATGATCTGGGCGGAGATGTGCGGCTCGAGGGCCTGCGACGGGACGGCGGGTTAGCAGAGAGAGGCGGGAGGGCGGGGAGGGACGGACGTGATAGGCGTAGTCGAGCTGGGGGAGCGAGTGCAGGCTCCGGGCGGCGGCGAGCGAGAGGGACGCGCGGGGGAAGGTGCGGGTGGCGGGGCGGGCAGCGCGGGCAATAGCAGAGAGCACAGACATCGTGTGTGTCTTCGTCGACGATGGCGAGGCGAGGCGAGGAGGCGGTCGAGTTGGGAGGCGCGTCGAGATATATGCCCAGATGACGTCATCGGACACGCCACGTGCGGCTTCGACCGTGTTCGCCCGCTTCTTCGACGATCGCTCGTGATTTGTGCTGACTTTCTATTTTAGCATTACCTTACTCGGTATTTACATTAAAGTAGCTGGTCCGCGTGGAAGCAAATCAAAACGTTCCTCCTCCTCCTCCTCCTCCCTCCGCTCTCCTCGCTCATGTCGCGAATGAACAGGGTTAGTTGCGCCAGCTCACGCTATATCCTCTCTTACAGAATGCCTTCAGCGTGCTCTCCGCTGCGGCGTGAACGACCGAACCCGGTCCTCTCCATGGCCGATGACTATGTCTTTGCGCAAGTCCTCGGCAGACCACTCATACCGTCGCTTTCCCGTACAAACGCTCCTCAAAGAAGGCCTCGGGCCTTCTCGTATCTTGACCTCTCCTGTGGTTGCAACGTCGCTCGTCAACGTCAACCTCCAAGCCTGCCCTTCTGCCAGCCACTATGTCCAGCTCTCGGGCGTGAACACGTCGTTGGTTGTACGTTCTCCGTGCTCGTATCCACTTCGCGTCTGCCGTATATCCGTCCACGCAGAGCAGGATGTCTCGTTTGAGTTGCCTATTCTCTCTCACGTTCTACGCTGCCCTCCGAGTCTCCCTGTCTCCCTCGTCAATGGCTCTGATCACTCCATCTTCCTCTCGTCTCGCTCAGCCCGTCTTTTGTCTTCTTGAATGTTCTTTCTCTGTCCTGCTCTGCTAGTCTCACCGCTCGATCTCAGAAGCACTTCGCTGATCCCTAAGGCGAGCTATGCGTTGTGCTACTGCGAAATTCACACGGCGGTGCGACTGCACCAGCGCATACACATACACAAGGCTTGCCAGATGAATATGTTATGCTTGCATGCGACCTACACTATCAGCAACCCACCATCGTCGGCGTCGTACCGCGAGCACAGCTCATCCGTGTTCGCCGACGCGCTCCCGGCCACACCGTGTACGTCGACGAGTTCCGCGCCGGTTCCCGCTCAGGTGGGCGGGGAGTGTGGCAAGCGCAAGACGCTCCCGGATCGCTCTTAGAAACGGGACTCGCCCGTCGTGCCCGGGCTGGGCCAAGTTTATGCCCGCTTTCACGTTGAAGGTGCGTCTGTTCATACTGCGCCAAACACTGCGGTCTCCACTTGAGGGCACTGAATGAAGCTGAGCATACATGTAGAGAACGATGGTCCGGCCGATGTTGCGGAAGGCAGCCTTCGATTCTGGGGAAGGTGCGTATGGCCACGCCTGTGGTTTTATTGAGCCCCCAACGTGACCGCTGCGGCGCGGACGAACGACGCCGATCCTCTCTCGACTACGACCGATGCCGTATCCAATTGCGCAAGTCCTCGACAGACCGCTCACGGCGTCGCTTCCTCGTACGAACTTCTCCAACGACTTGGCGCGCTCTTGTATCTTGGCCTCTCCTGCGATTACAACACCGAAACCTGCCCTTCTGTCAGGTATGTCCAGTTCTCGGGCGTCCACTGCACCATAGCAATACTTACCTTCCTCATGCCTGCCAAAGCACAGAACGAGTCTCCCTCACGTTCAAGGTGTTTTGATCATCTATCGTCCGCCGTCTACTCCAATCACGCCGTCGTCCCCCTGGTCGACTCGCCTTCGGTTCTTCAAGGTTTTCTAGAGCTGTAAGGTCTATCGAGTTACACCCTGGTGTCCTACCTCATATATCTGCGAACCCCTGTCTCTCCTCGGCTACGTTCCCTGTTGGCGACACATAGACGCATCCTACGCGTTATTGACTCTCGCCCACCAGTCAACGCGCTCCATGGCCATCTACTGCGGGATATCGTGGATAGGTCCGTCTTCTTCCATCGCTAGTGTACCCACATCTTGCCCCATGCATATATATATCACTCATCTACTTCGGTACAAAGGATCACTCGGCATCTCCTGTAAGACGGTCTTGTAAGGTCTGAGCACCAAATAGCAGGACGCGCTCGCGATGAGCTCTGCGCACTGTGGTACGATCATATCAATCTATGTATATACAGCTACAAGACCATCGACAACTAGACGATACAGGGGCTCTACACCAAGTTCGCGCGACACGGAGACAGCAGGCGACAACGTCAAAGCACAATCAGCAGGAAATCAAGAACGTCCACGACGCGTCCGCCGCTCACAGCCCGAAGTTGAACAGCGCGCGCTGCACCGTCTCCAGCTTTTTTTTCTTCGCGAGGAGCTCCGTGCGCTGCGCGCTGACGTGCGGGTCCTCAGCCACGTACTGCGCGCACCGCGCGTCCGCCTTCGCCGACCCGAGCCCCAGCTTCTCGATCAGGACGCCCTGCAGCCGCTCCGCCAGCGCGTACAGGAAGTGCTGGTCGATCGAGAGCGGAATATAGTCGATGATCCGCTGCACAATCCTACTGTCAGCGTCGCCGACCGCCGAAGCTGCGAGAACACAACGAGCCGCACCTTGTACGAAACCTGGAAGTACGCCCGTACCTCCGCCATCACCTCCAGCTCCTCCTGGTACTCATCCGGCGGGTTCAGCTTCCCCAGGTCGTCCTCCTTCACCGGGTACCCGAGCCGCGTCAGCTCCGCCAGCGCGTTGTTCAGCGTCTCCTTCTCCTTCGTGCTCAGCGTCTTCGGCGGGCGCGGCACCGCAAACGAGAACCCGTCCTTCGAGCCCCCGCTGCCGCCCGCGACCCACTCCTCCTCGCTCTCCTCCTCGCTGTCCCCCGCAGACCGCCCGCTGCTGCCGCCTGCGGCCTTCCCGGTGCGGAACGCACGCGCATGCTTGTACTGCGCGAGCTGCTTGTCGCGCTTGTCCGCGAGGTAGTGCGTGTTCTGCGTGAACGGCGCGGCCCGCTCGAGCTTCAGCACGGTATGCACCTGCGCGAGCGTCTCGTTTGCACACGCGTTGACCTGCTCCATCAGCGCCGGTCTGTCCACATCGGGTCGTCAGTAAGTTCGGAGGCAGAGCGGCAGGGCACCAACGCACGCGACGACACCCTTGAGGTGGCTGAACCGCTCGAAGCGGTGCTTGACGAGCTCGCCGAGGGTGTGCTTGAAGTCGACCTGCACGCGGTCGAAGCAGTCCATGACGTGGGCCTCCCACGACTCTTGGAAGTCGTGGATGAGCGACCGCTTCGCGGGGTACGGTATGTTGTTCGGCAGCTCCCGCGTCATAGACCTGCGAACAGACGATGCACGCCGCCGCCGTCAGCGACAACCCGCGGACGAGAATAACAGGGACATACGCGTGGATATGCTCGCGCACGTCATCGAGGTACAGGTACTTCGCGACGCGCAACATCCTCCCCGCATCGTCGTCGTCGATCTTCATGTACCGCATCTTCGTCTTTGACTTCGGCGCCACCTGCGCGTTCTCGTACGGCAGGAACGGCGGGGCGCTCCCGAGGATCGCAAACTTGAACTTCTCATATGTGTCGCGGTTGGCCTGCACGAGGCGCGTGTGCCGCGGGGAGCCCTCAACAAGCTCGACGACGTCGTTCCGGAACTTCGTCACCAGGTCGAGCACGAACGCCGACGGCTCCGTCGTGACCGCCGGCGGGAGCCCCTCAAGCAGCTTGTTCGTCGCCGCCAGCTGTGCCGCGACCTCCCCGATGAGCTTCGGCAGCCTGCAACAGAACCCGCCCAGCAGTCAGCACACCTCACCCCTCGCCCCGTAGTGCGTCACTCACGAATCGCTGATGATGCGCGTCAAGAGCTCGCTGATGCTCCTCACGAGGTTCTGCGTCCCGAACCGGTGCGGGCACGTCGACCCGCTCCACGGCACCGTCGTGCGGAAGAAGTCCGCCTCCGCCGTGCGCGCTGCGGCGGGCGTGATCCCCGCGAGCCGCTGGTCGTCGTCCGGCTGGCGCGTGCAGTAGTAGCCGTGCTGGAGCGCGTGCTCGCGCCCCTCGAGCACGTCGAGCCACATGTCGCGGCGCTTCGTCGATCCCGCGGGGATCGTGTCCGGCTTCGTGAGAACGCCTGGCGCACGATTTCGGTCAGTGTGAGTCGCGCGGCGGAGGTGCGAGGAACGAACGACTCACCGATGGTGCGCACCCCTTGTGGGTCGGCGTGCTTGGCGATGCGTGCAGCCTTTTGGTTCTCGATATCATCTGGGAGCGACATGAGCGCTTTCTAACAACCTTGAACCTCGGACACGCAGCTTACCGCTCATAGGAAGCGCGACGAGGATCAAGCAGTTCCCCTCAACGTACGACGTTACAAGGTCTTCGACGAGCTGCACGACCTCAGCCTCCGCGTTCTGGACGATACCTAGAAGTCCTCTGAATCAGCCCTACGCGCAGAAGGCAGAACGACTGCGCCGGCGCACCTGGGAGATCGACAAACGACAAGTCGACGAGGTCCGGCCCCGCAAGGTCCACGCAGATTGTGTTCCTCGAGAACGCCAGTGCCTTTACCCCGCTCGTCTTCGGATCCGTGCTCCTACGCACCTCCTCCAGGCTCATCCCCACAAACCGCGCGACCGCAGCCTCCCGGCTCCCGGTGCCCCCCGACGCGCTGAGGATCGCCGCCTGCGCGCGGCGCAGCATCGGCTCCACGAGGGCCTTGTCCGTCAGGCGCGGTCCGAAAGGCACCTCTTGCACCTCCTCGAGCCGCTGGCCCGTGCCGTCGAACTCCCACCGGACGGAGATCTGGCAGGACCACGCGTCGGGGGTGTACCCGAGGCGACATTCCATCGGACACCGCGTGCACGTCCCTGCATCGCGCGGGACGGATATCTAGCAGAAGAAGGATAGATGTGAGTCTCCGAGTCTGCCAGTATGCTCTGTCAGGGATACTCACTCCGGAAACACCTTCGACCAGACTGGACTTGCCCGCGCTTTGGTTTCCGATGACGACGATGCGGGGGAGGTCGAGGTATACTTGTGCGCTGGGGGCACGACACAGTCAAGTAAGTGATGGCGAACGCGAATGCGAGAGCCGAAGAAGGCTTACCCGAGTGCACGAAGTTGCGTTACGAATTGGATGAGTTCCTGGCTCGTTTTCGTAAAGGTTGTGTCGTGCAGCAAGGAGGCATCGCCCTGTGCCGACAATCCCGAAGCTCCAGACGGGGCAGGACTTGAAGAAGGAACCATGATGCGTACGGTTCGTGTCGGAGGTGGGTACGATTGCTCAAAGAATCCTTGCTCCTGAGTGTCTGAACGACGCGCAGAGTGCGAGAACGCGGACTGGAATGGGAGAGCTCGAGGTCCGTTCACTTTTCCACCCCAGTCGTTTCTTATAACCCCTCCAACGCGTCGCTGCCCCAACGCGGTCGTGGCCGACACGAGGCGCGTCGCGGTGTGTGCTGCGGTAGCTTCGACGGGCGGCGTGTTCGTAGCCCACGCGCGGATCCCCCTCTGCGTCCTCGGAGATGGGAACACCTTGGACGACGGCGCGCACAAGAGACGTGCCTCGAGGAGGTAGAGAAATGGCAACCGTCGACAGCTGTCGCCGCTGCCCCGCGTCGCCCCCGTCCAGAGCCTGGACTCCACAACTCATCGTCCGCCTCGGTGCGTCGACTCTTCTGTGCAGCGCAAGTCGCCGCGTATGCCTGGAGAACATGGGACGTGTGAGCATTGGTGATGGCATGCAGTATAAAGGAGTCGAGGCATACTGAACGACCAAACATTATATAGGCTCCAAGTCTCCGTGCAGGATCGTGGCTTGCATGCGCCATTCCAGTCTTGTATGCTTCTACTTTACGTAGCTACCAGCATGGTGCCATCTTGAGAGCTTACTGTCCTATTGTGATTCCGCTTCTTGGTCATACTTTTCGGAGAACATAATGACATCGGCGCTGAGCCCGGACTGTACATGCTACAAGATGCTACTACACTGATACAGGGACATCAAGATATAAGTACACTAAGTATAAGCAAACCACTAAACATACAACGCGCTGTCGTTCGACGAAGCACTGCTGCAACCACTCAACAACAGCACTGACTCTGGAGTCTGGTGAGGGAGGGCACTCGATGCGCACCAGCTAGCGTCCATCTGCATCACTGCGGCGCTACGGCCTCAGCTTCCTTACTTACTCTCCCAGCATCCCATTGATATCGCACGCGCCGCGCCTCCTCACTTAACTCGAAATCGACGAGCAGCAGCCCGCCACCCTCCGCCTGCGCCACCACATACGGGTCCCGCATCTCTCCCAGCAACAGCTCCCGCCCTCGCAGCTTCGGTGCGCGGTCCAGCAGCCTCGCATAGTCCAAGAGGGTCAAGGCGCACCGATTCAGCACCGCCGGATCCTCCAGCACGACCACCCAGTGCCCAACGCCCTCCTCCCGCCCAGTGTACCACAGCCGCGGCGCGCCCGGGACGAGGCGGATAGACCTGAGATACCACAATAATACCCCCCTGTCCTCCCCGAGGGGGAACGTCAACAGCGTGGTTTCAGTTCGCGCCATCTGCGCTGGGGAGACAGCCGCGCCCAGGCGTGTCCCGGCCTGCAGCCCGTGTGCGATCGCGTCCCTGTACGCCGGTGCGACGGCGTCATAGTGCGCGTCGAGCTCGGCCAGCGTGGTGCGCAGGGCGCGGAAGACGCGCGCAATGCGGAAGACGGTCTGTTCGAACGAGCCCTGGAGCACTGGCATCCCGAATACTATGTTCGACGCGAAGGTGGTGGCGGAGAGGCGCGCCGCGATGACGCGGTCGGTGAACACGGCGCCCTGCACGACGAGGAGCGTATCTATGACGGAAATGAGGAGGCACGGGTAGCACGAGACCTTGCGGTACACGTCGGCCTGTCGCACGCATCGATCCGTTAGCATCGCATTAGCACAGAAGGCAGACTATATGCGCCCGCGTACCTCCTCAGAGCAGTAGAACGCGAGGTAGTCCAGCTGCCCCTGCATTTCGAAGACATGCCTGCGCGAGTTGGCCTTCGTCGCAACCTCTGTGATGCCCATGACCGGCTGCGACCCGTCCCGCGCAGGCTTGCCCGCGAATGACACGCCGTCCGGTGTGAACGCGGCCGAAGCGTGCTGGGTGCGGAGCGTGTGCTTGGCGAAGACTTGCCTGTGCACCTCGAGGGTCATCGCCGCCGCCAACGCTTTCACCGGGTCGTCTGAAGGGCGCATGCCCGCCAGCACAAGGTCGCGAGCGGTGTATAGCTCCTCGGTCGAGAACTCGGGCTGCTCGCCTTCCATGATGGAGACGTAAGTGGCGAACGCGGGGCAGCAGTCCTCGATATATTCGGGCGGTGCGAGCTCGTACGGCCGCCCGTTGTATATAGCGTCGATGCGGTCGGGGTTCTGCGACTTGACGACCCGGGAGAGCCTGGTTTCTACCGAGGGGTCCCTGCGTTTCCGCGCAACAGAGGCGATTTTCTCCCTGTGTGCTGCCGGTCTACAAGTTAGGTTCGTCCATAGGATAGCGCGAGGGCACAAATGGCCCACATTCGAACGAGCCCCACGCGGGACAAAGGGGAACGCCTGGCCGCGGGCCTGCCAAAAGCGCATGTGAGTGTCGACGTCGATATTGAAAGTGAGCCAGAAAGCGGTGCACTGACAAAGTACGACGAGCACGCTCTGTGTCTTTCCAGCGCCTTCAGATAACTCTTCGATGCGCAGGGGGGTGCATTCACGCCGCAGGTAGAGGCTACACATCGCCTTCTCGTACCGTTCGCGTTTTTGTGCGGGCGGTACTTTGGCTGGACACGGCGGCACCTTTGGCAGCTATCGCTCGCGGTCAGCGCTCATCCACTTGAACGAGCCGTAAGGCGCACACACCTCGTAAAGTTCCACCACAAATTCGTTTCCATCTCGACTCGCAAGCGCTCCGGAGACGTCTTCGTCTGCGAAGATGGTTGCGCTCAGCGCGTGCAGGCTGTCGGGGGGTACGTCGGCGTGAGCGATGTCCTTGATGTACTTGTACGCCTCGATGTGTGGGTGCCTGTGGATCACGGCCCATGAGGAGCACATGGCCGTAGCAGATGTTGAGGGTGAGGAGATCGCGGTCGAAGGCAGCGTTGGGCGCGCCGTGAAGCGCTCAGGTTTTCCCTGTCCTCCAGAGAGGCAGCCGGATTACCTATTCGAGGGCTTGATCTCCTTCAAGTGCCCCTAGAATGTGTCCCCGACAAAATTTCAGCAGACATGGATTTAAATTTTAAAAAAACAGCGCCCAACCTCTCAGCAGGCGGTGGCGACGACACGTCGGTGCACTAGCAGAACTCGTAGAGTGCCTTCTGCCCTCGTACTCGCGCCATCGAGCCGATTCTCTTTGGCTAGCAGCGACTCATCCTCGCGCAGAGCCGCCACCATACCCAGGTTCTCTTGGGCAAATTGCGTGCACTGCACCTTCAAGTTTCCCGCTATCAACCTCAGTGACATATTGATCAGCGCGCCCGAGTCGCCTGGCACGAAAAGCGGCGAACAAGAACTCGAAGAGGATGAGCTCATCGGGCCCGGGCACATATGCCTCGTTATCCCGGATGCGCTGGAAGGTACAGCCGGTGAGCATGTTACTGCCGAGCGGAGGCACTTAATGAAGAGTAGAGAGCACACCTTGGAGGCGCGGTCAAAGTACGCCGCATGGATTTCCGCGAGGAGCGTGAGCCCCTCCTCGTGCTTTTCACTCGCGTCGTAGGCTGAGCGAGAGGATGAACCCGCTACTGGCTGAGGTGCCACGTTGCAGATGCTATATCTTCCAGGGTCGCGGTGTCCGCGTCATCCAGTAGAAGAGTCGAGCATTGCTTAGCGCGACCGCACGCCTGACCAAGCCTGACCAGAGCTGGGTGAGGTCGCAGAGGCTACGAAGGCAGGTCCAAACCTATGGCTCGACACAGGGGATTCGGACGCTGCGGGGGGTCCGAACAGGGGCTTGAAGGTTTGTTCGGACATGGAGGAAGAGCCTCATATGCTATTTGATGCAAAGCAGTCAATCCTGGAAAGCCACGGTGCGAGTCCGAGGTGGCTCAACACGAGCACGTACCGGAAGGGAGACCAGACCCGGCGAGTGCAACAGGAGCGTGCGCCGCCGCGACACTGGACAGGAGCACCTTCATCCTTGTCGCGCAACCTGAACGCGGCGATGCCATCGACGTTCTGCCTCGCCCGCGCATTTTTTTCCTAATCGGGAGTGAGTCGAAATAAGCTCGGAGATGCTGGCAGGAACATGGACGCCTGTCAACTCTTCTCCTCTCTCTCGCTCTCTCCCACGACAGTCATCGCTGTCCGCTGCTACATTCCGACGCGATGATCCACACGCGATGGGCCGTGCTCTCCAAGCCAACCACAGCCGACTCGTACAAATACATCAGCCGAGAGTGTTATGAGTTCGACACCGAGGACGACATACTGCGTAGTGCGCGGCGCATGCGCTGCACGAGCTCCGTGCGCCCGTGCGCGGGCGCGCCCTGGATGCGCGCGCCGAGCTCCGCCCCGAAGCGCGTGACCCGCGCGAGCACGAACGCGGACGGCTCCGTCGCAATCGCGGGCGGGAGCGTGTCGAGCTGCGCGGTGCACGCCGCGAGCTGCTCCGCGACCTTGCCGAGCTGGGACGGGAGCCTGGCTCGGGGATGTGTGAGCGGGAGGGCACATCAGCGAAGGACGCGCGAGGGCGCAGGGGACGTACGACTCGCGGATGATCTGCGTGAGGAGCTTGCTGATGCTCTGCACGAGGTTCTGCGTCCCGAAGCGGTGCTGGTGCTGCGACGTGGACCACGGATGCGTGCTCTTGAAGAAGGCGGCCTCTGCGTCGCGTGCAGCCGCGTTCGAGATCTTGCGCGCGCGCTCGTCGTCATCGGGCTGGCGCGTGCAGTAGTACCCGTGCAGGAGCGCGTGCTTGTGGCCCTCGATGACCTGCAACCACATCTCTCGGGCTTTCGTAGAGCCTGTGGTGATCGTATCGGGCTTGGTGAGGACGCCTGTTGCATTGTGTCAGTGCAAACGGAGCGGCGGGTGGACATGCATGTGGTGTAGTACCGATAGTCCGGTGACCCTTGGGGTCTGCGAGGTGGGCGAGCCGTGCGGCCTTCTGGTTCTCGATGTCGTCTGCGTGGGTAAAGTTAGAGGTGATGTTTCTTGAACAGCGTAGCACGCACCGCTCATGAGAAGAGTGACTAGGATGAGACTAGTGCCCTTGATGTAATTGTTCACCATATCTTCGACGAGGTTCACGACCTCGGACTCGGCGTTTTGTACGATTCCTGGCGTGATCAAAAGTTCAGCTGAGGTCGCAGTGAAGTTAGCCCGAGCACGTATCCGTACCAGGCAAGTCGACAAACGACAGGTCCGTGAGATCTGGGCCCGTGAGCTCGATGCAGACGATATTCTGCGAGAACCTGAGCGGTTGCTTCCCCTTGACCTTCTCTTGCCAGCCATCCTCGAGGAAGACCTCAAACTTGACGTCGGGGTGCAATACGGCCTCCTGTGCACGGCGGAGCATGTGCTCGACCTCG